>BQNB010088374.1:0-20277 GCA_026074375.1 Tanacetum coccineum | reverse complement strand
CCATTTCTGCATACGAATGGCACCTTCGAAGAGATGAAAATAGTTGTCGGGGTCCCCTTTTCCATCATAAGAACCCACATGAGAAGGCATCTTTAGTCCATCTGGTAGAGGATACTCCTTAATCTAGCAAATAAATGGGGTTACACACCCAGTAAAGTCTGCAAATAGGCCCGTAGGACCGTAGCTTGGGTATAGGGGTGTATAAAAGGGATAACTATTATGGAAAGCATTTAGAGATTATGTGGACCCATTGGGAGTGGGACCATGGTTGCTCATATGAGCCTGTGAAACGTATCCCCCATATGAGTGATAGGTGGGTGCCCCTCCAAAGGAGGGAGTACCACCTTGAGCATAGGAAAAATAGCTCGGAGGTTGACCGTAGGTCAAGCCAGCATTTGGTTGAGGATACAGGTTAACATGAGTAGGTATCTGGACACTAGATGGTTGTATGCTATTCATTATGAAAGGTGGAGAATTGTATGAAAGATGCGTACTGTTAGGATGGAGATTCCCTCTTGAGTTAATCGAAGGCTGATGGCCTCCATACGCGAAGGTCAAAGTTGATCGCAAAGATTGACCATTCTCATTTCTCCCTAGGTGGGTTGCAAGAAGCGAAGGAAGGTTTACCCCACGGTTCTCATTGTATTATATTCTTTGTTCCGAAGGCCTTCTACTTTCGGATTCCCTTTCAACCCTGCTCCCATCCTTGTTTGGAGTTTCCTCGAATTCTACAACCCTTCCCTTTTGTCATCGAATGTGCGAGGATCCTATTCGGAAGACGATAGTGGTTTCCCTGACACGTGCAGGCCTTGATTCCATTTCCCTTTCCTCATCATACTCCTCAATGTAATATTACAATTTAGTAAGGAGGTCTTCATTATGCATCTGCCTCCTACGTTCCCTCAAAATAGATTCAAAGGTTTCGTAGTTAGCTTCTACAAAAGCCGGGTTGATCAACGAATTAAGATTAGATGAGGTGGACACATGATTAGCATGTGGCGTGTTTTCAGGAGTTCTAGCTGTAAAGGTGGAGACAGTTATGGGTGGTAGTTCACCCACATTTGGACCGGGTATTGGGATTATTGTCGAGAAACCCGATGGTGGTGATTATTTTCTCCCGTTTGTCATGCCAGAAAATTAGGCTAAGTAGTTTGGTGGTTATTGACTAGGTTTTAACAGGGCTAATTGTAGCGGGTCCCATGGATGGCACCACTAATTGTACAAATATGGACACGACCATACTTTAATAGGGATCAAAGAGTTTAAGTGTAGATGTCTGATTGCTAAGCCGTAGATAACCTGTGACAACATAAATGAAAACACTACGTTAAGTGAAGCGTAGGGGGTGTCTATGTGAATCACCTCCAGCGTGAAAGTATGTGCTTTTGGGAGTAATAAGTACGTATACAGTATGTAGGTAAGTGTTGAGAGCGTAAAACAAACCTGAAGACCTTGCCAACTATTTATAGGTGATGAAATAGGTTGGAACAAGGCTTTGCACATAAACCAGTGATCATGGGGGTGTCCTACAATTTAAGGTGGATTCCAGGGTTAGTGTACCAAGATCTCTACCTTGGCGGGAAAGCCTTGGTAGAGAGGGAGAACGTGGGTTTTGACTTGACCAAGTCTGACCTCTGCCCTAGTTTTGTCGAAGACCACATCGTGAAGGGTGTGAGGCTTTGCGTGGTGAATTCCAATACTGGTAACCATAGCAAAGATGATTTTACGCCACTAGAAACTATTCGAAGGTTTCTAGGTATAATTAGGAGTAGATCCCTTTCGAGCTCGTAGGGGAGGCCTTCGAGCCGGAGGGGAGGATACGTCATCACTTTTTAGATGACTCATGTAAAGGTCGTTCTCTTATATCTTGTGCTTATGTACTATGAAGTAACTCCCCCAGTTACCTTTCCGCTGCCATATTTTGGGGATGTTACATACATCCTTCAGTTTTGTTTGGTCCAAAGGTTCTACCTCCATCGTGGTCCCTAAAGTCTCTTCTACTTCTTTCGAGTAAGTTACAAGCGGTGTTTATACCTTAAATTATGGTAAGACTTGTGAGGTACTCTGGCGGCTTGCATTTTTTCCGCCTTATCCTCCATCATATTTTGATCACCTAAAAGCCTGTCACGTGTTTTGGTAAGATCTGCCCCAAGCATGCACTTAGGTATCTCAAATCCAACATCCCATATTCTAAAATCCTCCTTATTTTTTTCTTTAAGTAGTGTAACATTTCGTATTTTCACGATCAATGTTAAATCTCGATTTCCGTTCCTATTCTTACTTTTGAATAAAATTTCGTATTTTACTTTTAGCCGATTTAGTGAAAATCGTCGTTTTAGTTATTTGCGAGCCATGCTTAGAATTTTTATCTGTTTAAGCGTTTGAGAAATTAGAAATTCCATAGTATAGCTCCGGGAGCCTAATTATTTTATTTTTATTACTTTATGACTTTTCTTGTGTTTTAGCCGAAACCTTGTCAAAATTTTATTTTTACATCTTATCACATCTTAATTAAATGTTTTTTACACAAAATAATATAGTACAAATTAAAAAAATAATAATAATATGAAACATAAGCCCAAGCCATATGGCCGGCTATAGGGCCCAAAATAAACACCCATTATATTTTTTTTCTCATTCGATACAAACTAGGAAGTACTAGTCACCTTGACCCCTTATATTGAGTTTGACCCTCATTCTAACACATATAGAAGCGCACACAAAAATTATAACTGGAAAAGATTTTCCTGCTCCTCCTTCTTCTCTGCTTATCCGTCGATCCACACACAAACGCACACCAAATTCATCACCAAAATTCCACTTTTCACTTGATAAACTTATCTATAAACATCCCTACATTATCCTATCATTCTTTACAAGTAAAAACAACATGCAAGGATTTTGTAAGATCTTGGTTTTTTGATAATTTCATTGATTTCGGGTGAGGATTCTGCTTAAAGGGGATTTAAAAAAACTGTGTGTGGCAAGATTTTAGTTGTAAAAATGATAAGGTTTGGTTATTCATAGGGTTTGTGTGGGTATCGGCTAGGACAAAGGAACAAAGAGGAAGTTCTGTTTATGAATTTTTTTCGTTGCTTCTACTC
Source organism: Tanacetum coccineum (assembly GCA_026074375.1). Lineage (NCBI taxonomy): Eukaryota > Viridiplantae > Streptophyta > Magnoliopsida > Asterales > Asteraceae > Tanacetum > Tanacetum coccineum. The sequence goes on along the minus strand of BQNB010088374.1, from coordinate 17,173 downwards.
CTTATTGTGAGCCTCTAAACTCTCTTGATTATTTACTTATGTTTACGCTTACATTTTATTTTCATACTTTAGAATCTATATGATTGTGTGCTAGAATAATTGTGGGATGGATTTGATTAATTGTAAGTGGTTAGATGACGGAGAAAGGTTAGTTAGGTGTATTGTGAAGATTATGGGATGCGGAAATGACGATTGATGGGATTTTGAAGTAAGCATATTAGGGCAGAAAGTTTGTTTGTCGATTTTGAATGGGTTAAAATTTTAAAAACTGATTTTGGGTTTAAAAATATAGTAGTGTATGTCTATAGGTTCGATTCGATATAAGGACCGTTTTATAGGGATGGGATCATGAGAAAACCTAATTTCAATAGAAAACCCAGAAAAACCAAACAAATGCCCTAAAAAAACCAAACAGATGCCCTAATTTTTTCAGGCTAAAAATTATTTTTGCAGGCAAATATGGCCTCGATTTACTCTCTGTAAAAACCCAAAAAAAAAACAAACAGATGCCCTAAAAAACTAAACAGATGCCCTAAAAAATATTTTATATAGCCTTAAAATAATTTGCCGGCATCGTTTGGTTTTTTGAGTTTTTTCAGATTATATCGAAGGCCATTTTTGCTGAAGAAACCTATTTTTGTCTGAAAAAGAAATTAGGGCATATGTTTTGGTTTTCTGAGTTTCTAGGTTTTTCTAGCAAAAATATGGTTTCCCTAGAAAACCCATCACCGTTTTTTATAACTATCAAAAACGAAGTTTATTTATGGCCGGTAGGAAGTTAGGGAAAAAGCTTAATAACTAAATTCTGCATATTTTGAAAAGATTAGTTGCTGCAAAAAATTTGAAGTGCGCGTTAGGTGTGTTAAACTTATCTTTGCTAAGTTAGGGCTTTAAATTACTTTTAGTTTTTTTCCAGAACGATGTTTCAGTATTTTGGTTCATCAGGTAACTCTTAAAAACTGAGTTTTTAGATCCGGTCCGAAGTTTGGAAAATTTTTGTATTAATAATTGCACTATTTGGTAAATATTAATTTTCTCTGCGCAGATTCTAACAATGAGTTTGATTCGGGCACACCTTTCTGACCTGTTTCGGCCAAATGCCGAAACACGAAAGTTGTCCGAAACAATGTTTTCTATTATATCATAAAGGATTTCGGCTCAAAAGTGCATAAAAGTGGCGATTTTGGTCTAAATACAGGTCTGCGTTTTCTTATAAAAATTTCAGCAACTATTTTTGAAAAATGTGCTGATGCAGTTTTTGACTTGTGATTCGGACCCTTTCTGATCCGAACCGGCCTTCCGTTAAAACATAAAAGTTGTTTATTTTGACATTTTCCATAAAAGCTCGCGAAATTTGGTTTAAAAATGCTAGATGATAGGAAAACATAGGGGTAAAAGTTAGTGGTTCGTTTTTTTGGAAAAATTAAGATGCTGAATTTTGTTAAAAAGTAGGGTTTTGAGCTTTTTATTGTCCGTTTGAGCTTGCAAAACGTTAACGAACATTATTAGATGGTCTAAATAAATTGTTGGGTGTAGGGTATTCGGTCACGTTAATAACGTACAGGGTCTATTTTTCAGAATACTTTGAGAGATATGTAAGCTATGATTGAGATAGAAATAATAAGATAAGTATTATAAAATATTGGTTGCGTCGGTGGTATGGAAAACTTAGTATTGTAATTTAAGTTATTAATGTCCGTAGAGTATCCGAATTTTTCCAGGAAATTATAACCTTTCTAAAATATAAGAACTTTCCAAAAATAGTAACTTTCTTAAAATAGAAAATTTTCGAAAAAATGTGCGTAAATTAATTGAGAGTGTACATTTCTTTTTAATAAGGAGTTGTCTTAATAAATAAAACTTAGTGAAGCACACGTGGATTCTATAGTTATGATTATATATGTAGTAAGTATAGTTTATTTATGCCAATTATGCCTTTTTCTGGTGCTTTTATTTCTTTTAATCTCGCACATATTATAGGTCGCGGTTTTTGAGCGTGCGGTTCATTTTCGCTCGCTTGGTGGATTCTTTTATTTGATTACTTTTGCTTACGGTGTGTTCAATAGCCTCGCCTTTACTTATTTAACTGTTTTAACAAAACCCCGCGAGGGAGATACATGCTTGTTTTGAAAACCTGAACACAAGTTATTTATGGTATGCTCGACCCGATTATATGATTATTGACATTGAGTAGCTATTGTCAAAGTTTCTAATTTCATGAACCGTTAAATACCCGCGAGGTAAACGCTAGTGCAATTAATAGATCTATTGGGTTTGACAACCCCGTCCGAGGGTCTGAATCGAATCCTTTCGAACACCCTTTCAACGGACGATTTGTATTGAGAATTGTAGGTATGAGGCAATAATACCTAGTACAGGGGCAACTTGATTTACATACAGGATATGCGATTTGTCAAGGTTCGGTGTCATGAGCAATGCAATAGAAACTGATATATGGCTTGTCCGTACAACAAGTCATCCGATGAACTACACATCATGTTTACTTTATATCTTATAAACTCTATGTATTCACTCAACATTATTGTTGACCTTTTAAGCATGTTTTAACTCAGGTGATTATGCTTATGCATGCTTAGATGGGAGTGATGTGCAATATCAAACTTTCAAGACTTTGTTTATTATTCACATTCCGATGAAAATTGTTATCATATTGTTTCGTGTCGACGTGTTTAAACTATCGTGGGTTGGCTATAAACCATTTGGGACATGTGTAACTCTGATGTTTTAATACATCGAATGTGATACTTATTTTTAAACGTCTCTTTTGAGGTCGTTTTCTGTAACTTATGCGTATGGATTATGAAATAGCACCGTAAGTTGTTCCGTTGCTTGCCGAATTTTGGGGGTGTTAACAGATTGGTAATCAGGGCACTATGGTTGTGTAAGAGAACTGGTCGTTTTTCAAACTTAGACTATAACCTTTTTTATCAAAATTTAGAGTCTTCATTGTTTATCTAATATTCGCGCTGAGCGTTCTCCCAGATTTCCTTTTTACTCCCTCGTAGGCATTCTTGTTATAATACTACATGGATAAAAGTGTATAAACACTTGCTATGATTTCGCTTTCTTGTCTATCTTAGTATGAGTCTTTACTAATTTACCTTTATCGTCTGTTATTTAAATATGACCAATCCGATATCACTACTTCCTGATTTCTAATTTACGTTCCCTCGAGCATTAATTTTTGTATTTATATAAGTTTTCCTATATATTATGATGGCTACTTTCTTTTCGATTTTTATGATTATCTCATGTGTACCACTACCTAATGTAATATAAAAGTAATTTTATATAATTGTGACTATTTTCGATCATTATGTCTACTTTGTTTTTATTATTAGGTACTCCTATTTTATATAAAGGATGTCTATATGAAAACTAAAGCTTTTCTAAGACATTGTGAATGACACAATGGTCTCGTTTGTTTTCAAGACGTTGTGAGTAATACAACGATCCCTAAAACTTTCCCAAGAAATTGCTAGGGGATGCAACTGGTTTCTCTAAAATTGTCTCGTGATTTTGGATAATTCCTTCTTTGATGATATCAAAATCTAAAAAAATGTTTCAAACCCTATTGGTTATTTTACTATTCGACTCTGAGTTTGAACACTCACCTCATACTCTTGAAATACTTACGTCATCCCGTAATCCGACCCATTGTCACACCCCCAAAATCGGACGGCAGCGGAATAGTAACATTGGGGTGCGACTTCAAGGCAAAGTAAAGTTACAGAAAATGACCTCAAATAGAGTACGTCTTTAATGAAAAGACATTCGGATTAAAATATCAGGGCAATTCAGGTTCCAATAATTTCCTTTTTCAAAAGTTACAAGAGTTCAAAACATGACTGCATTTTGTATATTTAAAGAAACCAAAAGGTTTATCGCGATGAAGGAAAACCGAGTTCTCTTTAAGTTTTGAATATTCGTCCGCGCAACTCGAATGCTCCCAAAGACTCAGCTAGCAAAGTAATAACCTGAAAATAATCATTGTCAAAACGTCATACAATAATATTGTGAATTCACGGTTTAAGTAAAAAAGCGGTATTGATATAATTAAGTAATATTTCAGAAGAAAAGTAGCATTATAGATTTTAAAGTGTTAGTTTTGAAATCAAGTAGTGATGCTGTAAATCAAGATAGTATTTACAAAGTGGACCATCAAGACTTAAGTAATGGTGGGACTTAAGTACGTATCCGAAAGAGGCCAAAACTTATTTTATTTCACTAAGCTCATGACCATCGAAGCGTATTCGTAATTTCTTAGGGAATTGCACCCGGTACGTTAATTTATAAGGATTTGCACAGTATTCGTAATTATAAAGAATTGCTAGTATTTCTAATTATAAGGGATTCTGCACATGTATTTATATTATTTTAAGGGAAATTGCACCTGTATTCGTAATATAAGGGATTGTACCGTTTCGTGGATCTTAGGCCATAGAATTTCAGGCAATTAATACTTGGATAGCATACAGTTTGAAAACACTTTTGTCCACATAGTATAACATCATGTCAAAAATTCAACAGTTCAAATATAGGTTATCAATGATCTCAATATCATGTAGTAAACAAATCAAGCTTTAGTAAAAATAGTCATGTAACGCTTACGTATAGAAATCAATAGGTTTGTGTAGTAAAACGAGCACGTATTCTCACCCGAAAACAGTTTATGAAAACCATTAAAAGAGAAAAGGTGGGGCTATGAACAAAAAAAAAAAATCACCTTGATGTGAATGAATCAACGAATTAGATTCAAAGAGTGTGAAAATGCGTCTATGGACAAGTCCGAGGCTACCTAATTATGATATAGGGCCGAATATGTAACTATGTATTATGAATAACTAGGACATAATATAATTTATTTAGCTACATCACCATCTAATTGTGTTTGTGAAATAATGTATAAATCACATTTGATAAAGAATAATTCATGTATTTGAACTTCGTATAATCGTCGTAACAGAGTTTAATCGCCTTGTTGTATAAAAATAATGATTATAGTTTGAAAACAAGTTTAATATTATTTAAGTGTTTCCAAAATGTTTCGCAATTTTTTTTATTAAGAACAACCACACTATTTCACGTCAGGAAATAGTGTCTAGTTTACAACTATGCATCCGACAAATTATGAAAATCGGAAGGTTTATGTAAAATGTCGTTCCGAACAACTTTGTAGTTTTACACTTCCATCTCAATCAGGCCTTCTAAAGTGGAGCTTCAGCAGCTGCTGAAGCGTACACAGTTTTTTCAGCTTTTATATATAATGTTCGATAACTTTGAAAACGTCGTATCTTACTCGTTTTAACTCCGTTTTTAGTTGGTTCTTTCGAGCACGTCTTTGTAATTAAAAGTTTTATAATTATTTTCCAAAAAATGTATCTGTTTGTGAAATCTGTAAACTTTTTTAAAATTAGTTTTATAAAAGTTAATTAACGTATAACTCGTAAACTATGTATCTTCTTCGTTATTAATCTATTTTTCGATTTTCTTACATTTTTGGAATTGTCATGAGCGTATAATTTTATATCCTATAAAATCCAATGCTTTAAAAGTCAAACTCAACAGCCTTTTTTTACATATGTATTTTATTTATATAACTTTGTTTTTATTAGTTTTTAGTTTAGATATTACATACCACAAGGACCTTATTCACATGTTCTATATATATATTATAAAGTCCTTGAGTTATATTTGTCCAGAGTGGCCATCGGTTTATCAAGTCCTTAACAACACTTTTAAATCATAAGTTCATTATGTAACTTTTTGGTTAACTGTTTATAACCATATCTTTTATACATATAACCAACAAGTGTACAATACTTATACTCTCTTTATAACATGACATTAGCAACCATATAACATGTGTAAAAGTATACAAAACTATGATCACAAGAAAAAATTATTTTTCAAGTTTAAAAGTATCATAAATGGTGATGAGCCATATAAAACTATTTTTATGTAATAAAATGCATGACAAGTAAAGGATACCTAGAGTTTGTGATGACCTTCGATGAATGAGTGGGATATGAAAAAGTCAAGATCACACTCTTCGTGATCAAGACCCAATTTAACAAGGAACACACAACTTGTTAATCCTTGCAAATTTTAACAAGCCTTCAAATCATCATGGATATGGCTTTATATACGTTTTGAGGGGAATACTTGTGTGTGTAGGTAGTTAAAATTGTTATGGATTGCTAGTGTATAATGATTTTTGGAGCAACGTGAGCTAGGAAAGCACCAATAGAAATGATGTGAAGTTTACACTAAGAAAATGAAGATGTATATGTGTTCTAACAATAGTCTTACGATAATACAGAGAATAGTCAAATGGGATTAAAAATGACCAAAAGACTCTTATCATGGGGAGGGGGGCGGTTGGGGGGGGTAGGGGCGTGGGAGTTGGACAAAGGGAGTGAAACAAGGGGAGTGTTGTTTTGTGTTTTCTTGATATTTTGAGTTGAAAAAAAACTAGTAATACTTGAAGATTTTATTGTGTAGTTTAAATAAAGTGTGTATACTTTTAAAGTGTAGGCTTTAATAGGTTGCCTGAATTGAAATTTGATAAACTTGATTAACATGGGTAAATTTTATAAAACTTTGGGTATTGGGTATAATAATTACACGAGTATTTGTTGAAGCGTTAAGAAAAAAAGTTTTGGTGCTTCGGGTATGTTAAAAGTTATTTAATTACGATACTTAACCAATTTATGTACCGAATAAATAAAATAAATATAAAAAGTTAATTATTTACTTTCGTAAAATAATATACACGCTTTCTTGATGAAAACTTTTTAAGATTTTGGTATGTCCGTTTACGTTAATTGTTGATTTATAGCTTACGCGATTTAACACTATGAAATAAGAATAAAATAAAACACGCACGAGACTAAAAAAATAATAATGAAATTATGACGAAATTAATGGACGTCATTAAAAATGACCTTAAATACGAAATGTTCATTGTTCTCCCTTTCGTGTTAGAAGAAGCCTTGTCCTCAAGGCTTCAAGTCGCGGACACTTGACGAAGGGTACGGGGTTTAGGATAAAGATGCGGATATTTCTTCGGAATTGTTTGTTGATGAGAGGTTGTAGGTTTTAAGGTGATACTTTGAGCATGACATGGTCTTTCCTGAATGATAGGTAATCGTTTATGCATCAAATTTATTCAGGTGATTAGGCTAAGTATATTTTGAGGGCCACGATGCAATGATTCATTTTCATCAAAATAGTGTAATATATGAAATGTTATCCAATTAATTTTATAACGAAATGAAATAGTCAATAAAGTAAACGTGAAGTAGCTCATAAGGTGACAACATAATGATAGTAAAATGGTTTATAGGTTGACATCGAGATTGTTTGTAAAGCGATAGGTCATAGCAAGTTAAGATATCCAATATCAAAGCAGAAGCAGTCAAAGAAAGAAGAAACGCTAAAGATTTAGTTTCAATCTCACAGATGATCGTAATGAAGTCGCTTTGTTTCTAGGTAAGTGCTCAAGGTGACACGTTAGAGGTGACAAGTTAATTGTCGTACTTTCCTATCAACTGGGAAGACTTCAAAAACGCTGGATTACGAAAACAACGTCTATGAGATTCAACATCATAAGAAGAGTGTTCCAACTCGGAGTCGAATGGTAAAGTAACTAGTGGAATTTACAAACTATGCCGAATTTCGATATCATCAAAAGGGAATAAAGTAAAGTCGCGTAGATGATCGAAGTTAATCGTAAGAGATCAAGAAGAAATTAGCCCATATGTATAGGTATCCTTATATAATACCAGCATTGACGCTCAAGGGAGTAAATGAGAAATCAGGAAGTACACGAAAATCAGAGTGATCAATATTTATATAACAGACCGATATAAGGTAAATAGTAAGACGTCATAAGATAGACGTAAGAGATCGAAATCATAGCCAAGTATTAAATACTCGTTACCCATGTCATAGAAGTAGAGATGCAAAAGAGAGCATTTAAGGAATTTGAGAGCATGCGCGCGCGGATATCGGACAATGGTGAAAGATTCTTAAAAGTTTTCGAAAAATGGTTATAGTTAGGGTTTTAAAAGTATTCACTAGTTTCTTCTATATAACAAGTGCTCTTTGATACAATCTGTCACACCTCCAAATCGGGTCGGGCCGAATAGTAACATTGGATGCGACTTCTAGGCTCAAATTCAAAGTTACAGTAGAAGACTCAAAAGAGGACCGTTTTTAAAATCGGCACCAATTCGATTAAAATATCTAGAGTAATTCAAGGTTCTAATAATTTCCTTTTTCAAAAGTTTCAGAGTTCAAACATGACTCATTTTGATATTTAAAGAAAATGGTTATTCATGAAGAAACCGAGAAGTTCTTGTAAAGTTTTGATTTTACACCGCGCAACTCGAATGCTCCAAAGCTCATGCTAGCAAAGTAATAACCTAAGAAAATTACATGCAAAACTCGTCAACAATAATGTTCGTGTGAATTAACAGGTTTAAGTAAAAACGCTTGGGTATGAAATAATTTAAGAAATATTTCAGAAGAAAAGTAGCCGTGTTTTTAGCATTTCAAAGTGTCAGTTCCCGAAAATCCAAGTAGTGATCAGTAATCAAGAAGTTATTTAATAGTGGATCCACAATATTATGTTAATGGTGGACTAGTACATTATTCGAAGTCCAAAACATTTATTATTGCAATAAGCTAATAGAATCGAAGCAGTATTCGTTTATTCTTAGGGAATTGCACGGTTGTTCGTTATTTATAAGGGATTTGCACCATATTTCGTAATTATATAGGCATTTGCACCGGTATTCGTAATTTTAAGGGGAAGAGAAATGTGCACCAGTATTCGTAAATTATAAGGGAATTGCAACAGTATTCGTTAATATAAAGGGATTTTTGCACCAGTTATTTCGTGGCTCTTTTGTGGGCCATAGCATTCAGGCAATAATCTGGATAGCATACAGTTGAAACACTTTTGTCCATAGTTAAAACAATCATGTCCAAAATTCACAGTTTCAAATATAGGTATTCAACGATCTCTTATCAATGTAGTAAAAAAATCAAGCCTTTAGTAACAATAGTCATGTAACGCTTACATATAGAATCACTAGGTTTGTGTTAGTTAAAACGTAGAAGTTATTCCACCGAAAAACTGTTTATGAAAACCATTTAATAAAAAGTAAAAATAAGGAAAGAGAGCGCGAGGGGGCAGATGGAAACTCACTTGAGTGAATGACTCAACAAAAATAGATCAAAGAGAAATGCGTCATGGACAAGTCGAGAGCAACATAAATTAGATATAGGACCTGGAATTAGTTATCTAAGTACTATGAATAAACTAGTCACGCATATATATTTCTATATAGCTACATCACCTCTGATGGTGTTTGTGATATAAGTTTAAATCAATTTGATAAATAATTACATCAGTAGGGAGACATGCGTATTAATCGCTAACTAGGTTTAATCGTCTTTGTAAAATAATATTTATAAAGTTTAAAACAAGTATAAATATTATTTAAGTGTTTCCAAAATGTTTCGCAAATTTTTTTATTAAAAACGAACCAACATTATTCACGTCAGGAAATAGTGTCTAGTTTACAAAATATACATCCGAAAATTATGAAAATCGGCAGGTTTATGTAAAATGTCGTTCCGAACAACTTTATAGTTTTACATTTCGACTCACATCGGACCCGAGGCCTCGAAAGCGAGCTTTCAGCAGTGCTGAAGCGTACACGTTTTTCCGTTTTATTATATAATGTTCGATAAACTTTGAAAGTCGTATCTTTTTCGTTTTAACTCCGTTTTTAGTGATTCTTTCGAGCACGTCTTCGTAATTAAAAGTTTTATAATTATTTACAAAAATGTATCTGTTGTGAACAGTAACTTTTATAAAATTAGTTTATAAGGTTTGAATTAACGTATAGACTAGTAAATATGTATCTCTTTCGTTATAAAATCCGTTTTCGTGTTCTTACCTTTTTGGAATCGTCATGAGACGTACTATTTTTATAACCTATAAAATCCATGCTTTAAAAGTCGAACTCAAACAGCCCCTTTTTAATACATATGTATTTATTTATATAACTTTGTTTTTATTAGTTTTTAGTTTAGATAAAATACCACAAGTCCTTTATATCACATGTCTTATATATATTATAAGTCCTTAGTCCATATTTTGTCCAAGTGTCAATGGTATCAAGTCCTTAACAACACTTTTAAATCATAAGTTATTAAGTGAAACTTTAGGTAACTAGTACCATAGATACTTTTTATACATAACAACAAGTTGCTACAATATTTACTCTTTTATAACATGACATAGCAACCATTCATAACATGTGTAAAGTTAACAAAACTATGGATCACAGAAAAAATTCATATTTTAAGGTTTTAATAGTATTCATAAATGTTGTTGAGCCTTATAAACTTTATGTACATAAAATCCATGAAAGTAAAGATATTAAGAGTTTTAGATGACCTTAGGTGAATGAGTGATGAATGAAAAACAAGATCACACTCTTGTGATCAAAACCCAAATTTAACAAGAACACCCAAACTTGTTTAGACCTTGCAAATGTTTAACAAGCCTTCAAATCTTCATGGAATGGCTTAAATACGTTATGAGAATATTTGTATGTTTAGTAAATAAAATTGTTATGGATTGTTTGTGTATATGATTTTTGGAACGTGAGCTAGGAAAGCACCAAGAGAAAAAGATGTGAAGTTTTCACTACGATAAAGAAGATGTATATGTGTTTTCTAATAGTATAGTCTTACATATACAAAGACTAAGTCAAATGGTTGAATTAAATATGACCAAAAGCCGCTTTATATGGGGGAGGAGGGGGGGGGGGGTGTTGGACATACGGGAGTGAAAGAAGGTGAGAGTTTTGTTTTGTTGTTTTCGCTTGATTTTGTGTTTGGAAAACAAAATCTAGTATTACTTGAAAGTTTATTGTAGTAGATTTAAATAGAAGTGTGGTATTACTTTAAAGTGTAGGCTTTAATTGGTTACTTTATGTAAATTTGACTTCTTTGATAGACATGGGTAAATTTTATAAAAATTGGGGTATTGGGTATAAAAATGGGGTATTTGTTGTAAGGTAAAAAAATCGTTTTTGGTGCTTCCGGGTACGTCTAAATTATTTAATTGCGAAAGCGTAAAACTAATTTAGTGAGACGGTAACCGATAAAAAATAAATATAAAAAGTTATATTATTATTTCGTAAAATAATATAACGCTTTCTTGATGAAAAGTTTAATTTGTTTGGTGTCCGTTTACGTTAAATGTTGATTTTTAGCTTACGCGATTTAACTATGACATAAGAATTAAAAGTAAACGCACACGAGACAAAAAAAATAATGAAATAATGACGAAATTAATGACGTCATAAAATGAACTAAAAATACGAAATGTTACACCCATGAAGACATGCCGACTAATTCGATTTCGACTTTAACATGTCACCTCATAACCCTTCATTCTTTTGGAAAATGATTATTCACTTATTCCCGCGTAATGTGTCATCGGGAAATGTCCACTTTTAGAAATTTTGAATAAAATTGGTGTGTTTGTGTTTTGATTCTCTTGTATTAATCTCTACCTAGTAAGTCTTTAATTTTGATTCTTGATTTTCTAGTTATGGTCATGAATTTTAATCTTGGATCTTGGAAATTTAAGAGTTATTGTGTTTACAAGTGTGTTAAATAATTGGCATGGCTTTGTATAGGGGTTTAAAGGAATTAAAATGATGTTTGGCTGGATTTTGAAATGGGTTTTTAGGGCAGTTTGTAACCAGCAGGTTGTTGGGTTAATTACGAATTATTTTTCATCATTAGGAACCTGGGAAAGTTAATGGGGATGTAGGTATATGTCTTAAGTGTATGTGATGCTTTGGATACGGCCGTATCTCCTCCAGATGAGTGAGATATTGTCGATTTACTAAAACTAGTCAAATCTGGTATACCATTGGGAAAATGAGAATAACTCTATATTTTTGCATTGATTTTTCAAAATGGAACTATGGTACCTATAGGAGACTCTTAGGGTTATCACCTCCCACTGACCTCTCATAAATAGCATTAATAGATTTCAAATTTCGCTTATTTTCTTAAGCTGCAAAAATTAGTCACAAGTTCTTAGGGGCTGCTTTTGATCAGCAGTTTGTTGGGTATGTTTCAAAATAATTTTGTCTATGGGGACCTGTGTAATTAGACTAAGAGGTATAGAAACACCTTAGCTACATGTAGAAATTTAAATGGAGGTAGATCGACGCCCGACAAATGAGTTATCGCCGAAACAGCAAAATTAGTCAAAAATTAAGACCAGAATTTGAATGAGTAATAAGTCAAAAATTTTAGGCAACACGATATATTGTAAAAATGTATAGGTTATCTAGGTATTGATCAAATTTAAATTTTACCGGTCCGTTTCGGCCTTTGAGACATAAGGTTAGGAGATACGGTTAAAATGTAAAGATGTAAAATCCAGAAATAATTTACACCTAGTATTAATAGGGTTTAAAATGGTTAAATTCACTTAGGTTCTGAATTTCTGGGAGTGGGTCCTATATTTCTGGGAAAATGATCGAATGTTTCCGTCTAGGGGAAACCTATATTTGGTTGTCATCTACGGATATTAAATTAGTAGGTTTTACTCGATTAAGGGTTTTATTTGAAGATTTGAGTGATCAAGAAGTTAAGGCTTATTGTTTTGGGGATTGCCTTTGGTTCGGCTAAGATCAAGAAGAAAAGGGGATCCGTATTTTGATTTCGATCTTGCTCATACTCATTCCTGTGAGCTTCTTAAAACCCTTCTTAACTTTATTCTTATGTGTTTATACTTTTATTTAATTTGCATATTATTGAATCTATCAATCCATGTGTTTGTGTTATAGTTTTATAAACTAATCAAGTGGGGTTTATAAAAATACATGAAGATGTGTTGATTAGTGTGTTAATAAGTTTTTGAGATGGGACTAGGAGGTTGATAATAGTGGATTTGTTGTTGGTTCATGTGGTTGAAGAGAATTGGGTTTAATTGTGTAAAATTCGAAATTTGGGAAAATTGGCAGCAGATTTGTTCAGTCACCTTGTTAAGAGTATAACTTGTCATTCGGATAGGTTTTATTAATTTACCTAAGCCTAAAATTATCTACAGAGAGTCTACTTTCTAACCCAAGTGGTTTCATGAATTAAAAGTGAGCAGATGACAGTCAAAATAATTTTACAAGATTCGTTGCAAAGCTGAGTTTGGGGGACAGATTTTGTGTTGTGTTCGTAAGGTGAAGAACCATGTCAAAACGTCTTTTTAACCGATGAGGTCGCTACTGTAATAAGTTTATGATGTATAAGATTTTCCAGAATTTTTCTAGATTTTATTGAAGGATCTAAATGGGTCTGGTCAAGCCAAACTTTTAGGTGGTTGCAGTAGGTCATTTTTTGGACATTTTGGGTTGTTGAATTTTTGAAAAAAATAGTTAGACTTGTCAAACCTTTTTGGAAAAAATACAGTAGGTCTATAACATCATGAGGTTGTGGGAAATGAAATATGAAGGTCAATGAGCATTTAATATTTTATAAAAAAATGGTTAAGTGACACATAAAATTTTTGCCATAATCTAGGAATTTGAATAATGAAGTAAAAAGGTGTTTAGAGTTTAGATAAAGTAGGGAAAGCTTGATGGGATGTTTATAAGAGTTATTAGACATTTGTATCCATAAACTGAAAGAAAAACTAGACGTTTAGATCACTAAAGGCGTTTAGAAGTGAATTGGGATTTAGGGATATTTTTAGACAACATTTATGTTCGGGATTTCTACGCTTTCCAAAAATAGAAACTTTTCAAAATTAGTAACTTTTCATATAAACATCATAACTTAACTAAAAACCCTACATCTTCAATAACTAGATTTTACTAATTAATCTAAGACACAAACACATATGGATTCTATAGGTGCTTCTTCTATAGGTAATAAACTACAGTCGATTCTTTTTAATCATATTCTTCTTCTTTTGTGAAATTGTTTAGTAGGTCATGAATGAAGGGTTTATCTTTGTTGTTAATTCATCGCCGTGTTTCTTAGTTCCTGACATTATTAACACCTCGTTCTTTTCCTCGTTACTTCATGTGAGTTTTTGTGAGAATATTTTAACGCTAGAAGTAGAAGACTGTAACTTCGCAGGGTCAATAGTCTCTTACGATTTTTTTGTCGATCGAATAACTCTTTAATTCATTTCTTTTGAGGGTAACTATAGTTCTGATACTTTTTGAATGGTTACCTCCTATTATATTTTTTTGATTTAATTTTTCATCAGCGTTTTGCACGATAATTTACAAATGAACCCTGCTATAGACTTCGTTTCGCGATTTTTTTTACGGATCGTGTTGGAACAAATGACTGTTTATGTTCATCTTCTCTGATTGCTTCTATGTTTGTTCGGACACTCTTTATACTTACTATGATCTATCGCTTTATAAACACCCAATGTCATCTTATAACCAGTTTTCTTATTAGCCCGTATTATATTCTGAATTCCTATAACTTATTAATAAGGTGTCAGTCTTACTGCTATTGTTCTTCCTCCTAGGAATGTTTTGTCACTTTACAAATCATTTGGCTAATACATTTTAAGCATTTTCAAATTCATACTTATAAACCATGTTTCTGCTTTTCATAATCCATTCGTCTATCGTCTTATAAACTATTTTCGTGTCTTATAACTTACTATGAATTACTTTGTATTTCCCTTTTATGACGATAGTATTACTATTATGAAACCATTTGATATGGTTTTATACATAACACATGCTTTGACATTAATGTGCATTGCATTGTGAGTCCTCAATTTTAAATAGCCTGATCACTATGTATTATTTAGGAGAGGACCATGTTATGCCGGGGAAAGTAGTCGCCAATTTTTTTTATCGCAAAAACATTTTCTTTTTATTATTGCCCAAGCGAACATTTCATTGCAAATAACAATTAATTAGTTTCATGTTATTCAATTTGTATCTTATTAAATTGTTTTGATTGAACCCTTCGATCGCTGTTTTAGCAAGACTATACAACTTAAACTACCTCGGGAATCAGTGGTTGAGTCCATATCACCTTTACGTATGGAACCCTGAGAGATGTTAGATTCTATTTAATACTTGTATTTATACTAGATGCATTTAGACTAGTCATTATAGCTACACTTTATCGAGGATCGGATCAATGTAAGGATCGGTAGACCATGAGGTCAATCAACTAAAGCTTGGGTGTGTATCCTCATATATTCACTAGTAAACCCAATGGCGAGTAAGGCGATATTGAGCATCAGGACGGCGCTCCCTTAAGGTGAGGAGTTTGTAACATTCCGTATTTTCACATTCAATATTAAATCTCGATTTTCGTTCGTATTCTTACTTTTGAATAAAATTTCGTTTTGTTTTTTCTTTTACACGATCTAGTGAAAAATCGTCGTTTTGGCTATTTGCGAGCCGTGCTTAGGATTTTTATCCGTTTAAGCTTTTGAGAAATTAAAAATTCCATAGTATAGCTCCGGGAGCCTAATTTATTTTATTTTTAGTACTTTATGACTTTTCTCGCGTTTTTAGCTGAGACCGTGTCAAAATTTTATTTTTACATCTTATAACATCTTAATTAAATGTTTTTTACACAAAATAATATAGTACAAAATAATGAAAACATAATATAGAAACATAGAGCAAGCCATATGGGCCGGCATGGGCCAAATATTAAATACTTCTTTATCTTTTTTTTCTCCTTCGATACAAACTAGGAAGTACTAGTCACCTTGACCCCTTATATTGAGTTTGACCCTCATTCTAACACATATAGAAGCGCACACAAAAATTATAACTGGAAAAGATTTTCCTACTCCTCCTTGTTCTTTGCTCTCGTCGACCCACACCAAACAACCACCAAATCATCACCAAAAATTCCCTTTTCACTTATAAACTTATCTATAATATCCCTACATTAATCCCTATCATTCTTTACAAGTAAAAACAACATGCAAGGATTTTTGAAGAATCTTGGTTTAATGTAATTTCATTGATTTTGGGTGAGGACTAGGCTTAAAGGGGTTTAAAAACTAGTGTTGTTGCAAGGTTTTGGTTGGTAAAAAGTTAAGGTTTGGTTATTCAAGGGTGTGTTTGGTTTCGGCTAGGACAAGGAACAAAGAGGAAGTTCTGTTTTGATTTTTTGTTGCTTCTACTCATTATTGTGAGCCTCCTAAAACTCTCTTTGATATTATTTTCTTATGTTTATGCATACATTTTATTTTCATACTTTAGAATCCATGTGATTGTGTGCTAGAATAATTGTGGGATGGATTTGATTAATTGTAAGTGGTTAGATGACGGAGAAAGGTTAGTTAGGTGTATTGTGAAGATTATGGGATGCGAAAATGGCGATTGATGGGATTTTGAAGTAAGCATATTAGGGCAGAAAGTTTGTTTGTCGATTTTGAATGGGTTAAAATGTTAAAAACTGATTTTGTTTTTAAAAATATAGTAGTGTATGTCTGTAGGTTCGATTCGATATAAGGACCGTTTTATAGGGATGGGATCATGAGAAAACCTAATTTCAATAGAAAACCCAGAAAAACCAAACAAATGCCCTAAAAAAACCAAACAGATGCCCTAATTTTTTCAGGCTAAAAATTATTTTTGCAGGCAAATATGGCCTCGATTTACTCTCTGTAAAAACCCAAAAAAAAAACAAACAGATGCCCTAAAAAACTAAACAGATGCCCTAAAAAATATTTTATATAGCCTAAAAAAATTTGGGCATCTGTTTGGTTTTTGAGTTTTTTACAGACATTATATCGAGGCCATATTTTGCTGAAAAACCAATTTTTTGTCTGAAAAAATTAGGGCATATGTTTGGTTTTCTGAGTTTTCTAGGTTTTCTAGCAAAATATGGTTTTCCCTAGAACCCATCCCCCGTTTTATATCTCTCAAAAACGAAGTTATTATGGCGGTAGGAAGTTAGGAAAAAGCTTAAAACTAAATTCTGCACTATTTTGAAAACAATAGTTGCTGCAGAAAATTTGAAGTGCGCGTTAGGGTGTCGTAAAAATTATCTTTGCTAAGTTAGGCTTTGAATTATGTTAGTTTCTGTCCAGACGATCGTTTCAGTA
>BQNB010088372.1:3852-27680 GCA_026074375.1 Tanacetum coccineum | reverse complement strand
AGAGTAAGTGCGAATGTTGTGAATAGATCTATTTGGGACTGAGCTTCCCCGTTGGTGTACCTATACTTTCTGGTAACCAAACGCACTTTATTTGAAACACTATGCGGGTTGGGGCAACTTATTGTGATTATTGATTATCTCAAGGTCTCGGTGCATGAGCTTAGGGCAATAATATTGTTTTCTATAATAATTGTACTCATTGAAATTTTTATACTTATGGGTGTATAACAACGTAACCCACTATTGAACTTGTATTCAAACTATTTACTATAAACCTATGAATATCACTCAACCTTTGTGTTGACTTTTTAGCATGTTTATCTTAGGTAACTGAGCACCTTATGGCACGGAGTGGCACGGACTTGAAGATGGCTAAACTGTTATCATTCAAACTTTATGTTTTCATGTAGATTTTAGGACCTCTGTTTGTAAAAACTCTGATGAAATAATGAATGATAACTTATCTTTTAAAAACGTCTCTTTTGAGTCGTTTTCTATTATTATGACTGTTGTACTATGAAATAATACCCCAGATTAGCTTCCGCTGCTATATGTCAAAAATGGGGGTGTTATATGACGGCCCAAGAGTAGCCCAAGATAAGGGGCAACATATCACTAGTCCATGTTAGCTCATTTAAGCCCATTTTTGATAAAAGCCCATTTTACTATTTTAGAAATTAGTAACTGATAACTTAACGTAGTATGACTTTTGACCAATTCAAAATAGGAATATAGGATCATCAAAAAATAAACTAACAATACACAGGAGTACATATTAGTTTATTCACTTTCACAAGTTTTCTTTTCTTTTAATCACACGATCAGGCCATCAAACGAACAGAAACAATAAGAGTCGATTTCAAAACAATCAAGGCATCAAACAAACCAAGCGATCATCCTTTTTTTTCTCTTCATCCATTTTAATCAGGTGATATTGTTTCATACTTATTATTATGCTTTAAAATTGATATGGTTGCATACTTATTATTGTTGTAGTAGATAGAATATTATATAATTTGCACTCGAGATTATCATGTTGCATCGTTCACAACTGTTAGGTGCCCAAAATAGAAGACGAAAAAAATCAACAAGAAGAATCTGAGCGACCTCTACACAGTTCTAAGGATGGATATGTAATTAAAACGAGAAAAAAACAGTGTTGCAGAAAATAATGACAATGTTAACGTTAATATAGATAATGAAAATCTTAAAAACAATGAAAACCTAAAAAATAATAAGGTTAACACCGATGATGATAATGGAAATCCTATAAACAATGAAAACCTAAAAAATGGTAAGGTTAACGTAAATGATTATACTGAAAATATTATAAATAACAAAAATCTAGACCATGATGAGGTTAAATATTAGCGAAGATAATGAAAATCCTATTGAAGAAAATAATGAAAGCCTGATAGGAGCCAAAGTCAACGCAGGTCAAACCTTCTTAAAATTCTGTTATTAGTTTTGGAGGGAAAAGCCGTTAGGCTTTCCCTTTTATAAAACCCACCTTGTTTTCTCATTTTAATTCATGTAATTCATTGTAAACTCATCTATTTCCTTGTAAACGTCTGTAACACAATTATTCAACACCATTATCAATAATAAATCCCTTCATAGCAATTCTGTTTCGATTTTAATTCTAACTCTTCTTGGAATCCTAACTGTTTTGTGGGTCAATCTTCATTTCTTCATTGATTTCTAGATTGTTCATATCATTTGGTATTCAGAGCCCTTTCCTGATACATTCCAACTGAATTTTGTTATAGATTTAGTGGTTATAAATTCAGATCATTCCTCATTCCTTCATTTACATTCCAAAACACACACATAATTCTCTCAAAATTTTTCCTCAAGATTGAATCACATGGTGAATACCAGGAATATTAAACCACGTGTTCTTGATGAAACACTAAGATCATCAATTCTTCAAGTTGTTCAAGAAGCTAATGGTCCAGTCAATGCAGCGTTGACTACCCTTCAAACTAATCTCAACACACTTACTGATAGAATTCAAGCCTTAATGATGTTTACATTTGCTACTGGGGAACTTACAAGACTTGGTAATGGGGAGGGAACTAGTAACAGATGAGGTGGTTATGGAAGGTTAACTAAACTTGATTTTCCAAAATTTAATGGGGAAGATGTTACTGGGTGGTTATTCAGAGTGCAACAGTTTTTCTTGATTGATAATGTACAAGAGGATCAAAAAATCATGTTAGTCTCTATGCATGTTTATGATAAAGCACTTGAATGGCATAAACAGTTTCTTAAGATTCATGGTGAGAATGTGTTATGGCCTATGTAGTAGAAAGAGATAACCTCTAGATTCAATAGTGTATTTGAAGATCCTATGGTAGAAATTAAGAATTTGAAACAAGATGGTGAAGTGAAGTTATATCAAGAGCAGTTTGAAGTGCTTTTGAATATGCTAGAATCAATTGAATCTTATGCAGTAAGTCTATTCATTAGGGGTCTTAAGAGTAAAATCAGTATGCCAGTCAAGATGTTTAAGCCTACTACACTCAAAGATGCCTCTTGTTTGGCAAGAATGCAGGAGGCCACATTAGCTTTAACAAAAACTAAGCTTGTGTCTCACTATACTAGTCAGAGATCTAATAGTGGTACTTATGCCAATAGATATACTTCACATGCTACTCATGTTACTATGACTAAACCATTATTGCCTTTGCCTAGCACTTCTACTGAAAATACTAGTAAAGTTGTAAAAAGTGGTTTTAGGAAACAGTTGACATAAAAGGAGTTAGAGGAAAAAAGAGCCAAAGGATTATGTTTCTATTGTGATTAAAGATATGCTCATGGACATAAGTGTCTTGGATAATTGTATTCTTTGGAAGTTTGTGTGGATTAAATTGATGAGGTAGAGGAAGTATGTGATGATATGGAAATAAGGGAGGATAATCAGGCAACATGTAACCCTTGCCCTTTTTGTGTTTTGGATATTCTAATTTAGTCCTTTGACTATTTGACGCTTGTCAGTTTTATTAGAATATGTACCGTGTTGACGGTGGTGAATTTATGAGATTTGAGGTATTTTATGGTTTATGGTGTATAATAATACTTTTTAGAGGGTATTATTATGTTGATTGTGTTTCGGGTGGTTTGACCCGTGAATAGCGTAAAATGCCGAAAAACGAGTCCTGACACGTCCAATAATGTCCAAAATGAGTTTTGGGGAATAAAACGTGGAAATATGTCAATTAAATACTCAAAGTTATTGGAAAAGTATTTTTAAGGTGAATAAAAATGCTAATTAACTTTCAAAAATATTTTACGATTAAGCTTTTCGAGTTTTTAAGTGATCCCAACGCGAAAAGAAAGACCCGAACCCTCCTAGGATGCTATATGGGGCGTGTAAGGTTAAGGGGAACAAGATGGCTATTTTCTAGCATTTGTGTCTAGTCATGCTTAGTACAATATTATTCCTCCACCAACATTTCTCACTTATCCATTTTCATTTCAAAAAAACACACACACACACACACACTTGTGTGTGCTCGTCCGAAAACACACACACACATACAAACTTTATTTTAAATTTTGATCAAGAACATGGTAGAGTTTAGGGAGTATTTTCCGGGTTGATTTGTGTTTCTTGTATTTCGTTTAAACAAACGTTTGGATTGTCTGGTTTGCGTCGAAATTTATTTTGAGGACCATTCTTGTAAGTCTTTTAAATTTAAATTTAACTTGTACTTTTATATGGTAAATGATGCATAGATGTTAGTTGTACAAGTTGATCGTTGTAAAAATCGAAACTTGAAAATGAAATGGATAAAAAGGGTGTTTTGTTTGCGTTGAGCCAAAAAGAAAAGGCAAAGGGGTTTTTAGTTTTGATATTGTGGTCGTGATGGTTGAAAAACATTTGTTGCTAAATAGCTTATTTTGTTTGTTGACTTATTTTGGCTTATTTTTAAGCTCGAATGGCTTATTTTCGAGTTTATTAGCTCACGACAAATTTGAGGTAACACAAGAAAAGTGTTTTTGGTTATTACCCTAGTATGTCATATTTTTATGGGCTATTATTATAGCTTATGGTGATAACCAAATACAATACGTAGCTTGTTAGCTTATTTTAAGCTTAAGTATATAGATTTTGGAGCTTATGGGCTCACGACCCAATAAGCCCTTTTGAGCCGTGGCTTAAAAGGGGCTTATTGTGGTCCGGGTTACTTTGTTACTTATGGTTTGGGCTTATTTTCACTAATGGGCTTTATATTGGGCCCGAAATATATTGTATATATATAAAAATCTCTTATTGTATATATAAGCGTTAACTAGTAGTTTTGAGAGGTTTGACGGACTTTTAGGAAGCGTAATGAACTTATGAAATGTTATTGAAAGTCGTTTTGGGAAAGGTGATTTAATAAATGTGGCGAAATGTGATTTCGAGATTTTTGTCAAAAAATGTGGAAATTTGTGAAAAGTGTTTAGAATTAAGGTTTAAAAACCTTAGAAAACGTTGTATAAACGTACGGGTCATGTCAAAATTTTGTAAAAAGTCTATACTTAGAATTTTTTTCTTAATACGCGATTTTTAATAAAATAATAAAATATAATTATTTTAATAAGCAGACTAAAAGACGAAAATTATATTTTTTGTTGATCCCTTTTGAATAGATCTTACTTAGCTTGTTAAAGCTTAGTTGTGTTGGATAGATCCAAAAAAACTATAGTAGAAACTAAGATTGTGAATACTACAAACTATGCGGAATCTAGTTTGTAATACTAAGAAGAACAATGAAACAGTAAAAACAAGATCTTTACTAAACTTTCAATATATTGAATACTATTTTGAGTTACAAAATAGCTATGAATACTAACTATGATTGCTATGCAAACTATGAATACTAATATGAAAATTGATATCTAAATCTATGCCGTAGGGTTCCTTTTATACACTAAGGAAACCCTAATAGGCTTACAAAATGCGTCAAGTGATTATGATCTTTTCTATAAGTAAACATAATCTCTTAAACAAATAAGTTTATACATATCTTCTTTACAAATAATTGATACTTATCTTCATAAGTATTCTTGTTCAATCAACCTTTATCTCTTCTCTGGTATGTCTTTGATCTCACCTCTGACAGCATTAATCCTTCCAGCAGTTGTAACTAAGCACAAGCAGCATTAACTACTTAGAAGTTTACTCTAGCAGTACTAACATACACTAGCAGTACTAACTTTAGTACCAGCAGTAGTAACTACTTAGTATATTTTTAGTCTTCATCTTTGAGCAGTCTTAACTTCTACTAGCAACAGTAACTTTATACTAACAGTACCAATTATACTAATAGTAGTAACTAGCAGTAGTAACTTTATACTACCAGTACTAACTACTTAGCATAATTTTCATTAGTATTACCAGCAGCACTAAGTTATGCTTGATAGCACTAATATATACCTGAGCAGTAGTAACTCTAAGAATCATCTTGAAGTCTTTTAAACCTAACAATCCTCCCCTAAACTTGATGTTTATCTTTTGAATCTTCAAGTTTCATTAAAAGTCTTCACCATCACCAGGAGGATGCATTCAAACACTTCATTGACCCTTTTCCTGCTTTGTCATGAGCTTTAGTAGTTGATAACACATCTTATTCTAATGATCAGCTTGAAGCTTCTTGTTCAGCATGTTTGAGATTGTTATTGGTGTAAGGGGATATCTTTTCAAACGGGTCTTTCGAGGTTCAACCGATGATGTTGGCTAAAGATGATCCTTGGTCATTGGTAATGTGATTCTGAGTTATAGGAGAAATCAGTGTGCAAAATTATGGGAAATAAACTCCGACAAAGAAGATGCTTCACAATCAATTTTTTTTGTTTTGTTATTTTTTTTGGATTGGATGCCAAATAATGGATCATTATTCATGTGTGCAACATCTAATTCATGATTTTCTTCTTCAACATCGTTAGAAATGATAGGAGATTGAGTTTCAGGTGTTGTTTGTGAGTTACTAGGTGATGGTGCATCTTGGTCAACAGTTGTTGAGGAAGGTGAACCGGTTGATGCAGCGGGTTCTGGAGCTACTAGTTCAGTAATTAGAGCAATAACTTTAGGGGATGGGCGATTAACACTTGATGGAGGGTTGAGTAATTCATCAAACATTGGTTGAAACAAAAGATCCCAATTAGTCCTTGAAGGTGGTACAAACGGTGTTGAAGGAGGAGGGTTTGGCACGAGTCCTGAACTGATTATTGACAGGTGGAGGGGTATCAATTCATTGAATTCGAGTTCAACTTCTGTGATCAGATCCAAGACTGTTAGTCACAAAATCTACAAGAATTTGTTTCGATGATTCGTCTGGTATGTCTGTTGTAATTTTGAAGCTTTCTTTGTGGGTGCATAGCCCACTGGAAAAACCAATATCAGCTTTCGTGTGTAACTTCCCAAGTTCTCGCAATTAATTGTCGATAACAAAATGCACCAAAGTATGTGGATTGCATGTTAGCATAAGTTCATATGTTGCATAATTGTCCTATATTGTTTTGATAATCACAGTAATTGGTTTGAAAGGTTTATAATGTGAGTCTTAAACCTATGACTCTCACCAACCGTTGTGTTGACGTTTTTAAGCATCATTTTCAGGTGAGCTTAATGGTGTTAAGATAGAGCGAAGTGGCTAGAAGAGACCGTAGGATGCTTGGAGTTATTTATGCTTTCTGTTTGAATAAATGCGTTTGCATGAATTGTTTGGATTGTGTTTTTGCATGTCATTTATTGACGAGATCTCTTTTTCATCAATAAAGACGCCTTTTATGTTTTGGTTAGTTGTAGGTATTGTTATGACACTTTGTGTCTATACTTTACTTTATTGTATGCATTTTAGTATTCTCTATATAGACACCATGTGTTGTGATGATATCTATTCTTGTTTACGCCTCGCGTTTCCGCCTTTGCGGGGTGTGACAGATGCAGTCTATCGAAATATTCAACCAAAAAAGATGATAGTCAAAAGAGTATGAAAGGGAATATCACAAAATATCACAAGTACACCTTTCTTCCCCCTGATTGCATTCGATGACCATCAAAAAAACATAATCTGTGTACGCCCGAATATTCGATAGAAAAATCATGTGTGAAGTCACTTGTCCAACCTCAGATTCTGTCGGCTCTTTGAAATGATTACTGATGGAGAGAATGCAATATCACAAACTTGATGCTGAAGTAGAATACCACAAACTTGTGACTTATGTCTTGTGCTATCCACGAGACTCCAAACTTACAATGAACACTACATTGTAATTCCTTGAAGTATAAGTATACCTAAGTCTCTTGACAAATCCTCAACTATGTGAGACACTGAGCACTACAACGTAACTCCTTCAAGTGATAGCAAATGTGCGCATTGAGCACCAACTTCTGCGTTTATAGATCACACATTGCTAGATTTGACAAGTTTTCATCAACACCGGTTATAAGCTCGAACAAGTTATCTTTAAAAGTCATCATCCAACCAACCCGACTTTTAAGATATGATAAGTACACGCACCCGTAAAATTCCACTTTAACTTCAAATAAATGATAACGAATCATCCCCGTAATTAATTCTTGGAATTAAATCCCGATAATAGCCTTTTGAACGGTTTTCGTGAATCTTTATCCGGATCGTTCTTAAACAATAAATGATGTTTTTGTTTTTGGCATTTTAAGCCATAATAGTCCAGCCCATTTTTTTAAAATCACAGCCCAATTCATTTAATTCAGCAGCCTAACATCATATTTACCAATGTCCAGCCCATGTACCTTTCGGTTAAGTCCAACAAGTAAATTCGGTAAATGCATATCCTTGTCAGCCCATATCAATTTCTTCCTTATATCATTCAAAAATAGCAGCCCAAGCTTTAAAACTTATCAGCCCACCACACACACAAACACTACTTCTTAATTCATCCGCCTACCACTTCTCTCCAACAAACAATAATAGCATTGTCTCTCCATTATCAAAACAACATCAACCACTTCTATAAAGACTACAACCAAATCAATAAACATAAAACCCCTTCGATCTTTGTCAGCTCACACAAACCCACGCAGAATTTCCAAAGCGTTTTAAGATTCAAGATCTCAAAATGAGGTCACGGGAGGTTTTTCATGTAATTGTTTGTGTTTTCTTTGAACGAAGCAAAGAAAAATTATAACAGATTTGTTATAATGTTTCCTTTATTTTTGGATATGAACACGAGTTATTCTCTGTCACAGATCGATGATGACTATTTCTTTCATGTTATTAATCTTTTAAGGTCATACTTTTGTTAGATATGAGTAAAAGACTCGGTCACCCCGTATATTTATTGTTTATAATAGTTCGTAGTTTAATAGTTAATCGTATGTCTTTCGGTTTTATGCCGGGTACTAATACCTGGTATTTTGTAAGAACTATATAAGCCTCTTCCAACTTTGGAAGAGGTAAGCTAGTCATTTTACACTTTTCATATTAAACACATTTTCTCTCACTAAATATTCTCTCTCATGTGTTTCTCTCTCTAGAAACTAGCCCAATCACAAGAATCATCACCGTGTTATGAAATAAACGATTCTACAATTGGTATCAGAGCCTAAGTGGATTCGTGGTTGATTCTTATGGTTATATAAGCTCTAATTCGTCCTTATTTTGGCTTAGAAAAGCCCACGGCTCAAAAGGAAACTCGGGCTTAATTTGTTGGTTGATCTTGGTGTTTCTCTTGCTCTTCATGTTAAACAAGATGTATTGTTGCCATAACAAGTTCCTCACTAGTCACTCCCTTATGTTTTTTAATTTTATGAAATCCTTTCAGACAATTTTGTATAAAGTTCCATCAATTCCTTTAGTTTCATGTTGTCCTCCCCACTTTTAAGTGTGCTAACTCTTAAGAGAGGTGGATCATTGGACTTGTTTAGATGAAGACTCAAACCTAATTTGAGCTTCTGCATCCCCCAATATGGTAACTTGGCACCTGGGACCACTACCTGAATTAGTTTCCTAAGGAAGAGATTCATTAAGTGTTGCCATGGATTGGGTTCTATGAATGTTACCACTGTCCTACTCTGCTTCTAAGCTAGTAGCAGTAGTGGCAGCCCTTTCCATTCTGTCTTCCCACTCCTTATTGACAGTCTCATCTGCAACAAGGTGAACAATTCCACTAGACTGAGATATTTTAGTGGTCCTTTTGGCTTTCCTAGGTTTTTAAGTCTTTTTGGGTTAAGATTATGATAGACAGTGTGCTGGGTTCAGCTAGAATTAGATAGTGATACCGTGTGGAAGTGGGTTGGGTTCACTGGGATTTCCTGACCCTTCACCCACTTCTGTTTAATGATACATTCCCTTTCATCCAATCTTAATTAACCTCCCCTCAAACAATACTTCAGAAATTAAGTAATCCATAGCTAGCAATCAGAAAGTTAAACCTGCTAACATCAAAAGCCTTTGTGAGAAGATCTACAACATTATAGTCTGTGTGAATCTTGATCACTTGAATCAACTTCTTCTCATAAGAATCCTGATGAAATGGTGCCTTATTTCAATGTACTTAGTTTTAGAAGAAACACTGGGGATTCTTCACAATACAAATGGGGGCTTTCATTTATCAATGTCGATCTTGGTGTTCATGACGTTTGATCCCATAATCAAGATTTTATTTTGGATCCTTAAACACCTGCCCACAACGATTAGCAACAGCAACATACTCTGCTTTAGTAGTAGAATTTGCAACTATTCGTCTGTTTTTTTGCATTGCCATGAAAATCAACCTTTTGCCAAGAAATTGACAACCTCCTGTTGTGGATTTCCTGTCAAGGCTAGCTCCAGCATAATCACTATCAGAAAAAGCTTCCAAGTCAAATGGTGAATCCATAGGATACCAAAGGCCCAATTTAGGTTGACCTTTTAAGGTAATATGATTATCTTCACAGATGAATATGTGAGACTTAAGGAGTAACTTGGAAACCTGCACAAGCACAACAGCAAAAGTATGTAAGGCCTATACAGAAGCTGTTAAGTACATCAATGATCCAATCATTGATCTATATAAGTGAACATCCACATCCAGCTTCTTCATCCTTGAGCAATGCTTTGTTAGTCTCAATTGGAGTGCTTGCTGTCTTTATAGTGACAAAATCAAACTTCTTCAATATATCAGCCCCATACTGTCTTGGTGATGAGATTCATCATCTTTCTGCATGACTTGCAACCATAAGAAGAAAGTGAGCTCCCTGAAAGAACTCATTTTTGAAATCTCTTGTGCATAATGCTACTCAAATTCCAACACATAAATACTTCTTTGTAGAACCCAAAGATGATATCTTCAACATACACTTGTACTAACTAGGATATCACCTCTGTCCTCTTGGATGAACTAAAGTTTTATCTATAGTGCTTCTTCTGTATCCATTTTCTAATAGGTAAGTTGATAAGGTCTCATACCAGGCTCTAGAAGCTTAATGTAGACCATATAAAGCTTTTTCTACCTTATAAACCTTATCAGGGAACTATGGATCTTCAAAACTAGGAGGTTGGCACACATATACCTCCTCTTCAATAGTACCATATAAAAAGGCACTCTTCACATCCATCTGGTACACAATAAATCCCATAAATGATGCATAGGCCAAAAATAACCTGATTGCTTCAATCCTAGCAACAGGAGCAAAAACCTCATCATAATCAATGCCTTCTTCTTGGGTGTAACCTTGTGCAACCAGTCTTGCCTTGTTTCTAACTACAATTCCTCTCTCATCTTTCTTGTTTCTATACACCCACTTAGTTCCAATAGCCCTCTTGCCTTTAGGAAGATCCACCAGAGTCCAAACCTTTTGAAGTTTAAATTGCAGAAGCTCCTCTTGCATTGCTTCTATCCAGCTTGGATCTGTCAAAGCTTGAATCACCTTTTTGGGTTCATTTTGAGAGAGAAAACATGTAAATAAACAGTTCTAATAATCTTTGTGATTTGTTCTCCTCTGCTTTTTGATGTAATTGACCATAGCATGTTCTATAAAATCTTAGTCATCCTCCTTGTTTGAGTAGCTGAATTTATGTCTCACTGATCTGGCTCCTTTAGGTTGGATCCTTATGAATTCTGGTTGTGGGAATAGGACTGACATTCATGGTGGTTTCCAAGTTGTTAAGGTCAGCCTCTACACCTACGTCTTCATCATCATATGCACCACTAAAGATACCAGTATCCTTAACATCAGGTATGAGAGGAAGATCATCAGCTAATTAGTATTTTTACTAGCAGTAGATACTATAGTTGGCACTATTAGTACTATTTGTTAGTGCTGTTAGCATAACCTTCCTTCTGTTGAACAAGCAAATTATCCAATTCAGCTCTAAAATCTTGCACATTCTAGTCATTTTCTTTATTTGAAGCTCCTCTTTCTTTCTCTTGACCATTTCTTTCACCCTTATTTGCTGGTTCTTCATTAGTCTTTTTACCAGCATCATCAACAACTGCATCCTTTGAGCTCTGTGGACTATCATAAAGTAATGGTAGCAGAATATATTGTTGAGTAGGTACTGCATCAACATTATCCTTGATACCTGCATTCTTATTAGTTTGATTCCCTGTAGTAACTGGCTCATAATTCATAGAGTTTGTTAGTAAATCAATATCAAAGAGCCAATCTGGTCCACTCCCTACAACATTGGGTTTGTTTTCAAGAAATTTTATGTGCAGGTTCTCCTCTACTTTCCTAGTTCTAGTGTTAAATACCCTAAAAGCCTTGCTATTTATAGAGTATCCAACAAAGAACCCCTCATCAGCCTTCTCATCAAATTTACCTAGGGGATCTAAGGTATTAAGAATAGTCACAAGACACCCAAAAGGTCTCATAAAACTTATACTAGGTGGTCTACCATGTAATAGTTCATAAGGTGTCTTGTTGTGAGGCTTGGTTACTAAAACCCTATTCTGAACATAACAAGCAGTTTAATGCTTAGCTAAAATGTAGTAGGCTAATAATGATTCTGCATAGCATAGTCCTAGATGCCTTATTAGAGTCTATTATTCTTTCAGCAAACTCCATTTTGTTGTGGAGTTCTGGCAACACTAAACTCCCTCTTAATCCCTTTCATCCCACAGAACTGATTCATGTCATTATTTTTAAACTCAGTTCCATTGTCACATCTGATGATTTTAACCTTATGATTTATTTGGTTTTCTATGCCAGTAATAAAAGTTTTAAGGATTCCACTAGTCTCATCCTTAGTGGCCAAAAAGAAAACCCAACTAAACCTACTATAGTCATCAGTGACAACAAGGATGTGTCTTGGTGATGATTACTCTTATAGATGTTGGCCGTATAGTCTTTATGCCAACATTTGTAAGGGTTGGCTCTGGGTTTAGAGCTCACAGCTTCTGTTTACACAGAAGCTTTGTGTTGCTTTACCTTCTGACAAGCAAAACAAGTGTCAAACTATGGTCATTTTCAATTTTCAAAGAGCTTTGAAGGTAAACCTCTAACAAGGTTTTCCCTCACAAGTTTGTTCATAGTTTTAAAGTTTATATGACCAAGCCTCCTATGCCATAAATTAGACTCATCTATTGTAGCCTTTGCAAATAAACAAGTCAAATCTCCTAAAGGAATAACATTCTTTAGATCAAAACTGTACATGTTGTTCTGTTTGGGAACTTTAAGCAAGACTTGACTTTCATCAAGTAGCATAAAGTCAGGAGATAGAACAAGACATTCAGTCTTAGAGAAAAGAACATTGTTTTTCTTGTCACACATTTATGAGACAGAGAAAAGGTTAAAATTAAGTTCCTTTACAAAGTATACATCTTCAAAATCTAATTTACCAATCCTAATTTTATCTTTTCCAGTAATTTTACCTCCTTTAGAACTTCATGCAAATGCAATAAATCCACCATCAACCTCTTGATAATCTGCAAGAAAGGACTTGTTTCCTGTTATATGCCTGGAGCATCCACTGTCAAAAATTCCTTGATCCTGTAAAATATATTGTGGATTACCCTGCATTCAAAATAAGAGAATTAGTTTCTCTTGGGGACCCAAGCCATTACTGACTTGAGTCTGCCTTGTAGATCAACATAGTCAAATCTTTTAAACATGTATGATCCACTGTCTTTGGAGGTATGGTCAATAACATTTCCTGTTGGTCTCCAAATCTAGCATGCTGAGGACTTAACAGCATTTTCCCCATTTCCCACAGCAGCACTAACTACTGCTTTTGGCCCAACAGTAGTTACATTGTTAACTCTAACAGTTTTAACTTTTTCATTAAGATTATTGGTTTTTGCTGCTGATTTTTAGTTAAAAGCCCTTCTTATTGGTGAATGTGCTTTAAAATAGGAATATGTTTTGGGTAATGCATCATTCACTTTTGATTTAGGGGCAGCGGTATTAACAGGCCTAGCAGTACTAATTGATGTTGCTGCTCTTAGAGAGCTTTGCTTAGCAGCATTAACTGGTACTTGTCCTGACTTTGTTACAACTGCTGTTGGAACAAAATTCCTTTTAGGATGTGGGTGAGTAAATTTATTTTGGTGGTTCACCCTCTGAGTATTGTTCCATATTGGTCTAATTTCCCTTTGACCAGTAACCCTTCCTTTATTATTCAACATTGGTTTTCTACTATTTTCTTGTCATGAAAATCACAGTCTTTGATTAAATGGTTGAAACTCCCACATACAAAACAAGCTTTCTTTATAAACTCAAAACCATTTCCTAGTTTCTGAGTCATCATTCCATTCCAGTTTCTTCTATTATCCCCAGGACTTTGACTTTTCCTAGGATACTCTTCTTGTCTATGTGTGTTTTCCTTATTAACAGATTTCACTTTCTCATTAGATTTGACAAAATTTATTTTAGTAAACTTTTGTTTTGTCTGATCAGGTTTAGGTCTAAACACACTATCATTATCACTATCAGTGTCCCAATCTTCAATGATAGGAGCACTAGGCCTTATAGTTTTAGGCTTTTCTAAACTATCCTTACTGGTTTTAGATGCAATAGTAATAGTTTCACTTACTTTAGCCTTATAGACCGAATCATCTAACCCAGCAAAGGATAAGTCAGGTCTTGAGGGCATGTAGTTCCCAGTGTAGGGAGGGAGAACTGCATGAAACCCTTCACTTGTTTTGAATCTATCATTTACTGGACTATCATTCACATCACTTTCTTTACTGTTAAACACACTATTAACCACTTCACTCTTATTTATTTGACTATCATAACCAAGACCTGCTTTGTCTTTAGCACTTATTTGACTATTTATCAGTTTAGTTAGATTCTTTGATGATTCTTCAAATTTTTCTAGTTTAAGTTTCAAATCACCTTTCTCTTTTAAAGCTTATTCCAACTGATTTTTAAGGTCTTTGATAGAAATATCTTTCACTTAGACATCATACTTTAAAAATGCAATATCTTCTTCATAAACAGCTTCATTCTTTTCATGAACAACTATCCTAGCTTCCAACGATTCTAATCCCATTTGATAACCTATAATTTTTAGATTAGATTTATTAAGAGCATCACGCTGTTGATCATACTATTTTTGAAGGGTTTTATATGATTTTAAGCAATCTTTAAAGCAAGTATGTACCTCAGAGTCTGAACTTGATTAACTTGATGAACCTTGGGATGTATAGGCCATTAGAGCAAAGTTTGTGACTCCTTCTTCAGCCTGAAATCTCCAATCATAACCACCTATCCCATCTTGAACAACCAAGGCATTTGCAAGAGTTTCCACTGGTACATTCCTTCTTGGAGCATCTTTATTTCTATTCCCCTGATTCCTTGGTGCCCTGCATTCTCTAGCAAAGTGACCTCTCCTGTGGCAGTTGTAACATTCAACCTTTGTCTTATCAAAGCCAACAGTTTCTTTGCCATTGAAATTCAAATTCCTTCATGTCTTCTTTAAGAATCTCTTCCCCTCTGGTAAGATGGCCACCTGCATTTGAGATCATCTCTTCAGATCATCAGTATCAATCTGCTCAAGATCTTTATTGTCCATTGTTAGAATATTAGAATGATAGCAATGAAGGAAAACATGGACACATAAACATAAGTTTGAGGAAGAAGCTTATGTCACTGTGAACTAGCAAGTAGAAAACTTATATGAGCAGTATTAACTGCTTCATTAGTACTGCTAGTGTTTTTTAAAGATACAAAAGCCACATTCTGAGAGTTTGAGCTTGAGCTTGATTGGCCTTTAATCTCATCTTCATACACCTTTAAATTGTTGTACAAATCATCCATGCTCAATGTGTCTAGATCAGATTTGTTTCTCATGATCAAAGCAATATTGTTCCAAGCTGATGGTAGACTTCTTAGCAACTTCAGATTTGCATCTTCCTGAGAGATAACTTCACCATGAATTTCCAATTGGCTGATGAGTTTCTGAAACCTATCATAGGTTTTATCCAGTCCTTCAGATCTTGATGCAGTAAAATTCTCATATTGCTGCTTCAGAATGGTTTTCTGCATTTTCTTTGATTCTTTGTTGCCTCCAAACCTGGCCTTGATTGCTTCCCATAAGGTCTTTGCATCCTTGATTCCATGAAACTTCAATAGGTGCTCATCAGGAATGGCCAACAACAGAGTGCTTTTTGCTTTCAATTCATTCTTTCTTGCTAGCTTTTGTTCAGCAGTTTTGGGAGGAATGGGACCTTCAGTACTAGCTGATGCAATAGCAGGTGCATCACCATTCATAATAACCTCCCAAAGAGCATAATCAGTGTGAGTAAGATATTGCTCCATTCTCATGCTCCATAGATCATAGTCTCCTGTTTTGAGTATAGGAAGTTTTAGTGCAGACACTGTTTGGGTAGTTTCTGACTGTGATTCCATCTTCTCTTTGATTATGAGATCTTGTGTAGATATAGTGTTCTTCTTATTCAGAGTTTCTCAACAAGCTCTGATACCACTTGTTGATCCCTTCTTGACAGATCTTACTTAGCTTGTTAAAGCTTAGTTATATTGGATAGATCCAAGACAACTATAGTAGAAACTAAGATTGAGAATATCACAAACTATGCGGAATCTAGTTTGTAATACTAAGAAGAACAATGAAACAGTAAAAACAAGATCTTTACTAAACTTTCAATATATTGAATACTATTTTGAGTTACAAAATAGCTATGAATACTAACTATGATTGCTATGCAAACTATGAATACTAATATGAAAACTGATATCTAGATCTATGCCGTAGGGTTCCTTTTATACACTAAGGAAACCCTAATGGGCTTACAAAACGCGTCAAGTGATTATGATCTTTTCTATAAGTAAACATAATCTCTTAAACAAATAAGTTTATACATATCTTCTTTACAAATAATTGATACTTATCTTCATAAGTATTCTTGTTCTTCAATCAACCTTTATCTCTTCTCTGATATGTCTTTGATCTCACCTTTAACAGCATTAATCCTTCCAGCAATTGTAACTGAGCACAATCAACATTAACTACTTAGAAGTTTACTCTAGCAGTACTAACATACACTAGCAGTACTAACTTTAGTACTAGTAGTAGTAACTACTTAGTATATTTTCAGTCTTCATCTCTGAGCAGTCGTAACTTCTACTAGCAGCAGTAACTTTATACTAACAGTACTAATTATACTAACAGTAGTAACTAGCAGTAGTAACTTTATACTATCAGTACTAACTACTTAGCATAATTTTCATTAGTATTACCAGCAACACTAAGTTATGCTTGACATTACTAATATATACATGAGCAGTAGTAACTCTAAGAATCATCTTGAAGTCTTTTAAACCCAACATTTTTCCAAAGCTTTTCTAAATTATTTAGTATAATTAAACGTTTCATTTCTTATAGCTTAAATGATGAATAAATGGAAATTGAGAGTACCGAATGGAAGTACCGAGATATGTATATAAGTATTTATTACTTATCTATTATATTAGATAGTATAAGTATATACTATACTAAGGTATGAGTTGGAAGTATGATATTTTTTGAGTTAAGTTGTCAACCATCACACCACTAAAAACGTTAAAGATAACCGTACAACGCATCTGACCTCTATGCATCGAGACCTAAAAACTGTTTTGAAAATGAATGATTAAAATGGGACATTAATTGGACTAGGTCGTGTTCGGACATCGTTGCATTTGCTTGTGTGATATTGAGTTGGCTAGTTGAGACCTTTGCTTGAGGTGAGTTCTCGTAGCCCTATTTTTACTGTTTTTTCGTTGGGGGAAAATGATATTCAAATATGTTTTGAACTGGTTTTTTTTAACTGTGCGAAACGTGGTTTTGTTTTTGGGATAATTATGTGCTTATGATTGCTATGTGAATATTATGTGGTTTGATTGTACTTGCATGCATCGAGGTGCATGGCAATGTATGTGATTGGCAAGGATTTGCCATGTCTTGTGTGGTACTGCCCTAATCTATTGCTCCAACTGGTAGGCACTTTAGGTGCGTAAGTGACATATCAGAGTTGCGGCTCCAAGAGCATTGGTATATTCTGGTTTGGTGACTAGCGGGGATGCTATGTCATCACACATGATTAGCGGGGATGCTAAGTCATTGGTTTGTTTGCATATATTCGCTGTCATATTGCACAATTGTCCAACTGTTGAAATATTGGCACAACGACTAGGTTTTGAATCAAACCTATGAGATCACCAACATTATTGTTGGCGTTTTCAAGTATTATTTTTAAGTGAAGTTAATGATCGTTAAGGTTGTGATGCGTGTTGCAGACTTTTAGAGAATCTCGTAGGAGTCTTATTTGAGAAGTCTTTCTTTTGATGTATGTTTTGGATTAGTTTTCTTGAGGATTAAGGTTTAAGATTGAATGGACCCCTGCGTGGGCTTAAGATCGTAATAATTGGCGACTATGTGTTGTGTTCTTAGATGGGACATCTCTCAAGGTTGATGGTCATCATGACACTTTTATTAATGCATTTTATTTTTCTCTATTATGTATCTTGTGTTATGATTAATCATTATGTTGAATTCTTGTGTTTCCGCCTATGACGGGGTGTGACACAACAAGATACACTGAAAGTTTTCCCCAAATTTCCCTTCATGCTTTGTCTGGTGTAAATACATATCAGACAACGAGAATAAGGGGCTATGTTGGTAACAGCCTTTGCATATCTTGATTGATTATGGTAGTACTCATAATTTTCTAAATGTTTCTGCAGCTAAGAAATTACCTTGTCAGTTAATCCCTACAACACCTTTGAGGGTAGATGTAGCTAATGGGAGTAAAATGGTTAGTTCATCTGAATGTAAGCAATTCAAGTTGACTTTGCAAGGGTATGAATATGAAGCAGATTGTATGTTACTTCCATTAGGGGGATGTGATATGGTGCTAGGAATTCAGTGGTTATCAACCCTTGGAGATATTAACTATAATTTCAAGAATTTAACTATAAAGTTCAATTATAAAGGCAAGAAGATTATGTTAAGGGGGTCTCGGAATGGAAGTTTGTAGTGGATCCAGGGTAAACAAGTCTTCACTGAAGGACAGTGGAAACAAGCTCAGTTGGCTTCAATGATAGTTTATGTTTATCTAACTTAATTGATGCAAATTCAGAGAGAAGCAGCTGATACTTCTGATAATAATTTGCCTTTGCAACATCTTTTGAGTAACGATGCAGATGTTTTTGATATGCATATTAAATTGCCTCCCCAAAGAACTAAGGATCATGCAATAACCCTTATTCCAAACACCCCTCCAATCACTGTTAGACCATACAGATTACCACCAAATCAAAAAGATGTTGTGGAACAAATGGTGAAAGAGTTATTAGATGCTGGTGTAATCAGAGAAAGTCAAAGCCCTTTTTCTTCTCCTATTGTGATGGTTAAAAAGAAAGATGGAACATAGAGAATGTGTGTAGATTATAGACAGCTAAACAAGTTCACTATGAAAGATAGATTTCCTATTCCTATGGTAGAGGAGCTAATTGATGAGTTGTGTGGTGCTCATATTTTTTCCAAATTGGACCTAAGGTTTGGCTATAATCAAATCAGGATAAAGGAAGAAGATGTTTACAAGACAGCTTTTAGAACATACCAAGGGCTAGAGGTGGGCAAAAAAACCGGTTTATGAACCGAACCGGAAAAAATACCGAAACCGTTTTTTTAAACCGGTTTTTAGAAAACCGGTTTGACCCAAACTGAACCGCCAGTTTATGGATCGGTTCATGTTTTTTAAATACCACCGGTTTGAAACCAGGTTTGAACCGCACCGGTTTATAAACCGATTTTTGAATTGGTTTTTTTTAGAAAGGTTAAGAAACTAAAGAAGTACTAAAGGGTACATGCCATATTTAATATGTGACATGTGATTTTCAGATTCAGAATGACATTGTGTCATTGAAATATTGAATGGCCCACGTTTGTTGTATTCCTTTTCTAACCAAATGCAGGCTAAGAAACTAAAGAAGTACTAAAGGACATGCCATATTTAATAACTATATTTCATACATTTAATACTAGATGTCATTTAATAAGTAGAGAGTAGAGGCTAATACTAGATGTCATTTAATAAGCAGAAGACCATTCGCAGTCTAATAAGTAGTGACCTACTCTCGGTTCAAGCAAGTACGGTAGCTTCCGAATCCGCCTTCTCGGTAAGTGGGAGGGTTATATCACCTCGAAGAACAAAACTCACTCCCACTTCGGTCGAAGTTTGCATTTGTCTCAAAGACCACCTCGATAGCATGGAGCGGATTCAACACCAATCACCACTTGAAGGCGAATTGGAACAAGTTGAAGAACAAATACACGCGGAAGAAATAGCAATGAACTTGGCCGATCCTATCGATGAAGAGGAATAATTCAAGAAGACGTTATTTATGTTATGTATTTCTTTTATGTGTTTCAATTAATGTATCTCGTATTTCTGTTAATGTATTTCGTATTTTCTTTTATGTACTCTTTTTATTGCATGAAAACAATATCTTCTTACTACCTGTGTACTAAATTGTAACTTGTAAGATAATACTTTGAGTTTATCTTTTGAACGTGGAACTTTCATTAGCTCCAAGAAAAACTGTTAGAAGAAATCATGAATAAATCCATATGAATAAGTTAAATTTAGGACATTAATTTTTTCCATGTTACAAGGCCATAATGAGAACTGCATACCTGTTCGCATTTTCCCAGCATATTTATATCTCCTTTATATCCCTAAGCATATAAAACACTACTTTTATTATAAAGAAAACTTTGAATGCATAATTCAATGTAATACAGTAGACCATAAACCTCAAATACATATGAAATAGGAGTGACAAAAACTATC
Organism: Tanacetum coccineum; assembly: GCA_026074375.1. NCBI lineage: Eukaryota > Viridiplantae > Streptophyta > Magnoliopsida > Asterales > Asteraceae > Tanacetum > Tanacetum coccineum. The sequence goes on along the minus strand of BQNB010088372.1, from coordinate 7,424 downwards.
TTCAACTTGACCACATGACCGTTCATTGTTTTCATGAAATTCAATACACTGAAATTCATCACTCACCCATTGGAAAAAAAATTCATTACTCAAACCGGTTTACCGAATCGGTTTACGGCAAACCGGTTTGAACCGGTTCATAACCGGTTCGTATCGGTTCAAGATTTTGGATGGGAAAACCGGTTTAAAACCGAATCGGTTTTGGCCAAAACTGATTTACGAATCGGTTGACTAAAACCGGTTCGGTTCAAAAACCGGTTTGTTTTTTTTAAAACCAGTTTTGTACATCTCTACCAAGGGCACTATGAGTTTTTGGTAATGCCCTTTGGTCTGACCAATGCTCCTTCCACCTTTTAATCACTAATGAATCAAGTGTTCAAGCCCTTCTTAAGGAAGTTTGTTCTTGTTTTCTTTGATGACATCTTGATTTACAATGCTAATGAGGAAGAGCATTTGAAACACCTACAAGCAATTTTTGAAGTCATGAGAGCTAATACCTTGTATGCTAAGTAGAGCAAAATGTACTTTTTTAGTTCCTCAAGTGAAGTATTTGGGTCATGTATTGTCTGCTCAAGGAGTAGCCACTGATCCTTTGAAGATTCAAGCTATGGCTTTTTGGCCCATTCCTACTACCCGTAAGCAACTCAGAGGTTTTTTAGGACTCACTGGTTACTACAGGAGGTTCATAAAAAACTATGCCATAATCAGTCAACCATTGACTAAGTTGCTTAGAAAAAATGGCTTCCATTGGTCCACAGAAGCAGAAGTTGCCTTCAACCAACTTAAACATGCAATGACGAATACTCCAATTTTAGCATTACCTAATTTTGAGAAGGAATTTATGGTGGAGATTGATGCTTCTGGAAGTGGTATAGGAGTTGTTTTAGCATCAAGAGAGACATCATATTGCTAATTTGAGTAACGCTTTATCTCCTAGACATCAAGCCCTATCTACTTATGAAAAGGAATTCTTGGCAGTTATGATGGCCTTAGAAAGGTGGAGAGGTTATTTGTTGGATAGGCATTTTAAAATCAAAATAGATCATTTTAGTTTGAAGTATTTGTTGGATCAAAGGTTAACCACTCCCTTTCAAACTAAATGGTTACCTAAACTTCTTAGTTTTGATTATGAGATATCTTACAAAAAGGGAGCTGACAATAGAGCTGCTAATGCACTCTTAAGATGTCCTGAGTTAAATGCAATCACAACTACTACTATTACTACTGATTTGTTGAAGAGAACTCAAGATAGTTGGATACAAGATAAGTCCTTACACAGTCTAATTCAAAAATTGCAGGTTAACCCCAACACTCCTTCAAAGTTTAAATGGAAATCTAATCAATTGACAAGAAGGGGTAAACTGGTTGTGGGTGATGTTCTTGAGTTAAAGATTATCTTTTCAACTATGTTCATGCTATTTCCATAGGGGGACACTCTGAGGTTAATGTTACATTACAAAATTTAAAAGATATGGTCTATTGGAAAGGTATGAGGAAATGGGTCAAAAACAAAGTCAAGAGTTATGATGTCTGCCAAAGAAATAAGCTTAATTTGAGTGCCAACCCAGGGTATTTGCAACCATTACCTATTCCTCCTATTATTTGGTCTTCTATTTCAATGGATTTCATTAAAGGTTTTCCTAGTTCCCAAGGCAAAACAGTCATCTTTTTTGTTGTGGACAGACTAAGTAAATATGCTCACTTTATGGCATTGCATCACTCCTTTACTGCAAGTAAAGTTGCCCAAGTTTTCATGGATAATGTGTTCAAACTTCATGGATTGCCTCATGATAGGTGTAAAATACACATATCCGTTTGTACCTAAAATAACCCAATTAAACCCAAAACAGACCAAAAATGGCAAAAATATGCTTGTATTTGTGTTTTGTGTATGCAGGTATGGATAAGTCAAAAATCACAAGAAAACAGTCAAAAGTAAGCAACTCGGACAACGATGAATTCAAAAAAGGGGGGAAGGGTTACACAAAGCCGAAGCCCCAAAAGACCAAAGCCTTAGCCAATTTTCATCTTCAAGGGCCAATCTTGCAATTTCCGAAAGTTATTTATAACTTGAAAGAGAGAAAATAAAGTCAAGGACCAAATGTGCAAACTTCCCAAACTACAACAGTTTTAACTGTCGAAAAAGGAGCGGGAACCCCTTTTACTGTTCATCCGTCTTCCCCAATTTCACTCCCATGGTAAAACAAGGGGCAAATGAAAATTAGAGGGTGCTTAAGTCAATTCAAGAGGTCTACATCACAAACCCAGGGTCAAATCAGTCTTTATCAAAGGATTCATTAAAGAAGAGCCACGTAATCAATGAAAGAAGCACAAATTGTGATGGGTTTTGTGCTAAACTCACTCACAGAACTAACACAAACGTCACATCAAGGGAATGACACGCTGGCAATCCTCAGGTGTCCACATCTTGATCAAACGGCCACAATTGATGATCAAATGATTGAAGAAATGAATGGCAGAGATTGAAAGATTGAAAAGCAGGGCTAGAGGTCCTAGAAGCTTCAGCTGGGCACTATAAAAAGACCTCACTTCTCACACACACATCATCTAGTTTTTTTTAGTAGTCGATTCTAGTTTTTATATAATTTTTAGCTTAAATTCGTATTTTTACTTAAATGTTCTTGTAATTTCCTTTTCTAGTAATGTAATTCAGTTTTCAATTAATGAAATTCAGTTTTAATTTGTCATAAGCTCTTCTTATTTTCAACCTTTAAGCTCTCTTAATAAGCTAAAATTGTCTCAATAAGCTACTCATAAGCTCTTTCAGTCTATAAGCTGAAATAGAGCTGTTTGAATTCAGTATTAACCTTATCTAAACCTTAAATCAGTTAAATCTATTATGGATCTTATTGTATCTAAGCTTTTGGAAGGGGATCTTACCTTGGAAGAGATCCCAAGGACTTATACTCTAGCTTATTCATAAGCTAGAGAGCTTGTAGCTGCCTTAATTGGTCCTCTTGTTTAGCTAGAGGAGTTTGTAAGTTTCTCTTTCATTTACCTTTAAATTCTAGTTTTAAAATTTTGATGTTATTGCTTGCTATGTTTAGATCTGTTTATTTGCTTGTTAGAGTTCAAATTTCTCTTCTAGTGCAATTTAGTTATATGTTTTAATCTGTTTTTGCTTAAATAGTTATAAATCTTTAGTTATTAAAAACTCATAAAAACTCATAAAATCCAAAAACATTAGTTTAATTAGTTAAGATCTTAGAATTTTGCTTATTCAGTTGTTTAATCATGTTAAGTTAAGTTTGGTTTAGTGCACTCTTAATTTGCACTAGCAGTATTAACATAAGTTAATACTGCTGAGCCTTTACACTACCAGTACTAACTTTCAAGTTAGTACTGCTTTCATCGGTTAGTTCTGCTAGCTTAGATTTAAGCTAGGAATTCAAGTAGGATTAAGTTTAGTTATAGCTCATTATGAATTTAACTTTAGTTTTCATTTTCTAGTTTCTTTCATAGCTTAATTTTTCCATATTTTTGAGGCAGTGGTCGAAAGAACTACCAAAAACGGAGAAGTCATCCATAAACACCTCCATGCTATCCTCGAT
>BQNB010088371.1:1938-27680 GCA_026074375.1 Tanacetum coccineum | reverse complement strand
CCTAAAGTTGTGATTTATCTTCAAATCCCAAGTTTCTTCTAGTGTACGTATACCTTATATACGAACTTTTAACAAATCAATACGTAAACTTTCATGGTAAACAAGCTATGATGGCTTGGGATTGCATATGCAACTTTGACATACGAATGCATGTAATGCACGACGTATACATTTGATGAATACACGACTTAGGACACTATACCACATTGTTCATAACACATAAATTACTAGGGAAAACCATAGCCCTTGTATGACCCACATAAGCTCACGGCTTGGGCCCAACCAGCCCAACAGGCCTAAACAGTGGAAATCTGTAGCTTATCATAAGTTCATTCGAGCTTATGGTTAAACTAGGAAACTTATTAGGCTACATGTATAACAAGCATGCCTTAAATAGAACCTTAATAAACCAAATGGACCTTATCAGGCCCAACTAGCCCAACAAGCCCACCCGGTGAGCCACGGCTTATTTATAAGCTCAACGTGCTTATTAGGAGTCCTATGAACTTGTTGCAACTAATGTGGATCCCTAGTACCTTATAAAAAGAAACGGATCCATATTGGGCTTGGGTAGTCCACGTCATGAACCCATGAAACCCCGAAGCCACAAATAAGCTCCCATGACTTATTTATGAGCTCAAACAACTTAAGAGGCTTGTTATAAACTTAAGAAGCTAATGGACTAAAATGAAATAAGCTCGAACCCCTAGAACCCTTATCGGGCTTGTATCGAGCCCAAACGGCCCAATAACGTGACTTATTTGCTTATTTGATAAGCTGAACAGGGAACAGACCCTAATAAGCTATTTAAGAAAGGAAAATAAGTTAGAATCACTAAGAAAACCTTAATGGACCTTGATATTAACTCTCGGTAAAGGTTGTTGAGCCAACGAGCCCAATAAGCTCAAAAAAAGCTCAACCGAGCTTATTAATAAGCCAATTTGATTTGTGTAGTTTAGAAAGTTTAACTAGTTTTGAAAGTAAGTTAAAATGCTAAGAAAAACCTTTAATGTGTTTCGGGTTTGAGTTATTGGGCTCGCTGGCCCAATAAGCTCGAATAAGCTCCAATAATTTTCCTAAGCTTATTGGCAGCTTAAGCAAACTTAAATAAGCTTAACGAATGCATTTGTGCATTTTAAAACTTAATTGGACCCTTAGAACACTTAATGGACCTTAATAGGCCCATTAAGCCAAAATAAGCTCGTTAAAGCTTATTTATAAGCTGGGGCAGCTTATATGCTTTATTTGGACTTAATTAAACATAATGCCACTTGTTGGGATTTAATTGGACTTAAAATGCGATTTTTGTAAAGTTAAGGGACCAAAAGTGTAAATTACAAAACTGTCATTTACTGATTTTCATAAGTATAGGGGCTGTTTTTAAACATCCTGAAAGTTAAGGGGCTAATGTAAAACTATAAGGACCTAAATTACAACAGGACTTAAATTACAACTTTGTAAAGTGGAAGACTAAAAGAGTCATGTAATTGAAACTAAAGGTTTTTTATATAAAAGTGTAAATAAATGCAAAATATAAACTAGGTGCTGTTGTATTTATAAAGAAACTCAAGGGTAATTTTTTAAACAAAATTAAATATTTAACAAACACTTAACTAGTCCGCGCGGACTATAATATACCGCGTGTTATACAGTTTTTGAATAATGACTTAAATAAATATTAATATTATTAGTCAATGTATATACGTTTCCCAAGAGCCAACAAACAAATTTCAAATACAGATAAACACGGACAAACCACCACAACAAGGTGATTAAAAACCCATAATTAAATATAAAACTAGCAATTAAATTGTAGTTATTACATTGAGTCCTTAGCCTAAATTCGAAGACTAAGACTGTCTCGTATTACTTATGCTTATTTGACGTGTGATACATACTTGGATATCTATTTTCATTTCCAGAGGACTATTCGCTCAGGTGAGTTCATAGCCCCATGTTTTACAATTATTTAAATGATTTACATCCTTGGGGTGAGAACATGCTTTGTTTTACAAATTGGACACAAGTGTATATTTTATACAATAATTATGTGTTTGCCTAAGTAGCGATAACCCTCTGAGCCCTTTATCATGAACTGTCAATTACTGGATTGTGAGCGCGAATATTATAGATAGATCTATTTGGGATTGACAATCCCCGTTCGGGTGATTAGCTATCACTGGGAACGAACGTATACCATGTCGGATTTGGGATGTTGCGGGTTAAAACATCATTCACGGGCATTCATTGGCAATATATTGCATTCATACATGTCGAGCTTCAGTGTCATGAGCTTAGGAAAACGTAATTACTTTTTATGATGTTTGCATGTGTTGCTAAATCATACACTTGAAAATCTTGCAGTCCTACTATTGATTTACATAAACCTATGAATTCACCAACTTTATGTTGACGTTTTAAGCATGTTTTCAGGTCAATAATGCACGAGGTGCGATGATACATTGGAAGTCAATAATTGAAGAGTCAACACTTAAGATTTGGGGTCTTATTACATTATGGGGACAATTGTTATAAACCGAAATCTTTATTTATATTGTTGAACAATTTAAAGCCATGGGCTTATGTAACAAACAAGTATATTGTTAATCCAGTGTATCTTTTTCAAACGACTCGTTTAGTAGTCGTTCTCAGATCTTGTGCTATTGATCCATGAAGTAACGCCCTCAGATATTCAACATTCCGCTGCGTACCCAGATTTGAGGGTGTTACAGTGGTGATGTTCTCTTGGTGGTGCCGGTCAAACAAAGAGCAAGAGAGGGGATGAGAGATTTTTTTATTTTTCTAAAAGTGTATAAGTGAAATATGATGGGGTATTTATAGGAAACCACTTTGGTACTTTGGCAAAACTAGTCCCTCCATCCTTAATCTCTTTTAAACTAGTACAAGGCAATTATTTAGTTAGTAAAAATCGGCCAAATACTTGGGTCACGCCACGTTTATAAATATTTTAAATTCGTCCCACTAAATATAGTTTAAAACCTTTAATAAATCGTTAAACCTCGCAAAGCACGACCTTCAAACACGGTTTTTATAAAAACTCGGGGAAACGTCAAAAAATACAAAAATAACATATCACGCTCTCGAAGCAATAATATAAATTTTTCTGACTTTCTTAGACGCTAAATGATGCCATGGAAGGGCGCTATGCGTTTCAGAAAGCGCGGAAAGTTAAATCCACGTTATATTGGGCCATTCAAGATTCTAGCTAGAGTTGGTCTTGTAGCCTATACGTTGGAACTACCTGAAGAGTTGAAAGGGATTCATAGTACATTCCATGTTTCGAATCTCAAAAAGTGTTTAGCGGAAGGTGATATTGTCGTTCTGATGGAAGAGATCCAACTTGATGATAAGTTGCATATGATTGAGGAACCGGTGGAGATTGTTGATATAGAGGTCAAGCGACTTAAGCAAAGTCGAATACCTATTGTCAAAGTTCATTGGAATTCGCGAAGAGGTCCATAATTTACTTAGGAACGTGAGGATCAGATTAAGAAAAAGTATCCTCATCTCTTTACAAGTAAGGACGAAGCGAAGAGAGTGGATAAGTCTAGCTGAGCACCGGGATGGCGCTCCCTAAAGATGGGGAGAATGTAACAACCCGAGTTTCAGGTCAACGTTTATCCCGAGCTAAGATGACTATTTTGTTACGTAAATAATTATAGTCGTTTATATTTTATAAGGTTTGGTGAGAATTTCCATTTATAGGGTAATTTCAAACATTGGTTTAGTTTCTATTTGTTTTTAGCATCTAAGAAGGTCTAGAAAATTTATTTTTCTGCTCCGAGAGCGTAAATATGTTATTTTTGTACTTTTCGACGTTTCCTTGAGTTTTTGTAAAAGTCGTGTTTAAAGGTCGTGTTGTGTGAGGTTTAACGATTTAATAAAGGTTTTAAACTATATTTAGTGAAACGGAATAAAAATTTTACGAAATATGGTGACCCGTATTTTATGGCCGGCTATGTATAACCAAAATAATCATTTTGTATTAAACTTAGAAGGACTTATGAGAAGGAGGGACTAAATGTGTTAAAATGACAAACCTTCTTTCTATATATACAACACATACACACATACATACACTCTTTTACAAAATTCATTTTCTCCTCCCTCTCCCTCCCTTGTTGCCGTCGACCACCACCCACACAAACATTACCACCGGTACTTTAATACCCACATATAATACAATCTATTAATAGATTATTAATCCTTGTTTAATCCTCTACATTTCTCACTAAAGAAAACTCACATGCACTGGTATTCGCTATTTTATACATATCTTTTACATTAAAAAACGAGCCCAAAAGACCAAAAACATAATTAAAATGGCAAATATATGCTTGTTTTTGTGTTTGTGTTTGTGTATGTGCAGGTACGGATATCAAGAAATGGACAAAAATAAAGACAAAACCAGAAAAACCCGAGTACGAGAATGAAAAGAGCGTGAGAAAACGAGTCCAGCGGTGCCCTCGAATTTTATTGGGCCAGCTCGTAACCCATTTTATGGGTCGGGCCAGCCCAAACTAACTTAGCCTAAATAAATCCCAAAAGCTTGAAAATAAAAGTTGTATGTTGATTTAAATGGTGACATCACATGACATCATGTCATGTGCTTTGAAATTAAATAGATTGAGCTCACATGACCTTCCACTATTTTGGATTGGACGAGTTAGGGTGCGACACATGGAAAGGCTAGTTACTTCTCATATTGCAATTTCAATTCACAGCTAAAATGAATCCAACGGAATGATATATGATGCATAGAGATAAAGCAATTCAACAGGCCACGTGGAGCTTTTTCAGCTGCTGGATAAATAAATTGTAAAGTGGCGATCCGTGTGATTACAAATGATTGGCTAATAATGACTCTCATGATTGGTGCAAAGTTACAATTTTATCCCTTTTTCCCGTATAAAACACCACACGCCTCCCCTCATTTTGAGTTAGTTTTTTTTTCTTTATTTTTTTTAGTTTAGATTTTAGTTTTTAGTTTAATAAAAATTTGTAACAGCTTATTTTACATTTTATGCTTATTGTACTTTTCTTATTTCAAGAACTTAATATGTTGATGTACTAAAAATGATTTAAAGCTTATTGATGTTTCTCTTGTTACTTTTTGTTCAATAAATCTATCGTTTCTATTTGTTTTCGTGTAGCTTATTCTATAAGCTAATTTTTCGTGCTTATCTCTACGGTTTATTAGTATTAAAAGTTCTCAAAAGCTAAATGATAAACTCCTATAAGCTCTTGTTAGCTTTTTCGATTCAATCATTTTAGTTTTTAAAGCTTTTCGAAATAATAAGCCCAAATAAGCTCAGATTTGGCTTATCGTAGCGTGTAAATCGTTTTGCTGTTTTTAGAAGCTCAAATTATCTGATATAATAAGCTTCTCAACAGCTTATTGCATTTCATTTGAGCTTGTAATGCTAGATCGAATTTTTATTCGCTTGTTTGCTTATCCGTTTCACAAATTTGGTTAGTTTATGTGCTTATCTTGTTATAGATTTGCTTACTGGTTTTTGTTAATTGCTTATGAGTTTAGATCTCGTTTGGTTGTATTAAAATCTCATTTAGACTAGAGTTTAGATTTCAGCTTATTAAGTGCGAATTTGATTATATGGATCTTAGCTTGTTTCGTGATTTACCATTTCGCTTAATTACTTTTGACGCTCAAAATTAGATAATTGACGTTTGAAAAATTATTGTTTACTTAAGCTCTAATCTGCTAAATGAAATATGGAAAACTCAATTGTTTCATTCTCGTGTTCGCCCAAATCAATTGGGCCATGTTAGATTTTTCCTAGGCTGCCTTTGGTACTTAAAATTAACTTGGGTTTTTCATTTGATTTTTTTGGGCTGTGGTTTGGTTTGAAGAAATTTCATTTTAGTCTTGCATTTTGTTTGATTAACCTTGGCACCATTTAGGTTGCGTTAGTTTATAGAATTAGAATTTAGACTATGAATGGATCGTTCATTTTTGGGCTTAAATGTTTAAATTGCATTGTCTTATTATTATAACTAATAGCAGTTTAAATTTTATTGTTTTGTGCTTTTGATACCGGTCTACTCATGAGACGCGGAGCTTAAGGGTTTATTTAGCTATACCGACTTTTATTAGTTGTTTTAGTTAAATAAATCGGGTGGTTTTCGTTTAATTTGCAGGTCTCTAATTCGGTTTCATTTTCTATCATTTTTCAATTAATTAGTGTAGTTTTTATTTTATCATTTTATAATATTGTTTTGATTTTTGCCATGCTTAGTGTAGATTTATTTTTAAAATGTTTAGTTTTTATTTCATTATGAGTAGTGAGTAGATTTATTAGTGCTTGTTAAGTGATTAGTGATTTGGAATTTAGGAGCGGGTTTAAAAAGATTTTAAAAAAATATTTAGTCATAAGTTTTGTCTTTTCAATTTACATTTCGTCATTTATTTTAATGTAATTTAATTTATTGTCATTTATTTTTAAGCATTTCATTTTACTTTTCATTTTAATTCGTTAAACCTAAGCCCGCACTTAATGAACATTTCACGTCACTTAGCAAGCATTTTAGTCATTTATATTTTTAGATCATTTTTAGTATAATCTTGTAGTTTTAAATATTAGTTTAATTTTTAGTATAAAAAAATCGTGCTTTTTATATGCTTTTCCTTTTAGTAGATTTAGAAACCAAATCCAAAATCATTTTAAACCATTCAAAACGCGCGATCACGAACGTTTCCGATTTTCAATTCGCTCTTCGTTGGGGAATAAACGACCCGGGAGGTTTTTGAGACAACTTTGGTTAAAAGTTTGTTTCTAGAACCCGACGGAAAATACTACTATACTATTATTGATTATCTTCCTTATTATTACGTATTTATATATTATGTATATATATATATGTATTAAAAAGGGTGGATCAATTTTTGGCGCCGTTGCCGGGGAAGTGTGTTACGACTATCGTGTTTCGTTCGAAGATTAGTGTTCTGAAGAACCTTCCTCGTGAAGTTTTCGCTTTCCGTTTGTGAATATTTTTCTATTTTATAAATATAAAAAATAATACAAAAATATTTTATTTCCATTTTATTTTCTTTTATATAAAAATTTTAAAAAAATACCAAAAATATTTTTCTTTGTTATTTTTATTTCTTTTCTTATGTATTATTTTCAAAATCTAAAAATATTCCCCTTTACCTTCTTATCCATTTAATTCTTTTCTTAACCCTCTATATTGTTTAATTCTTATGGCGTCATTCGACTATCGTTTAAATCCCCTTTACGCGATTAAAGAATGCTCGTCTTGTGGAGCTTTGTACACTAGAAACTGTGGTTGTTCAAAAGGGAGTCTTGAAGACAAGATTCTTGTTCCCGTACTCGACTCGTCTCAACGACCCCCTCAGAATTGTGCAACTTGTGGAGATCCGGTTGATGGTCTATATTGTCGACCTTGTGCTTTTGTGCGAAAGTGTTTGAATGAAGGTTGGTATACAATTCATGAAGAAAACGAAATTCTAAACACTTTCGAGTCATCCAATCACAACACTAACGTTGTTAATGCACCTCAAGAGCCATTCGTCTTCAATCAAGACCCCGGTCAGAATTCTTCACGAAGTCCTCTACATATTGACCATAATTGTTGTTACGAGTGTGGTGATTCGTTAGATGATATCTTTTGTCAACGATGTACTTGTAAGTCTTGTGGGAAAGGTGATCATTATGGATACACGTATCCACCACAAATTCCGATTATCTCTAATCCGGAACCATGCTACAATCAAAACCTTAATGAGATCCTACAAAATTTGCAACAACAATGTCTTTTGGGTACATGCCAACAATGTGGTTGTAATGAATATGATGGAGTTTGTTTTTATTGTGTTGTTGGAAATGGAACACCAATCAATTTTTCAACTCCGTACTCTTCTAACGATTCTTCAAGTTTTGCAAACCACCCTCCACAACCCCAATACGTGCCTCTCTTGTGTGTTTATGTGGGGAAACGATGCCATCATGGCTATGGATTGTTCCACCTCAAGTCCGTTTGTCTACAATCAGTACACGTGTTTCAATCAAAACTTTGATTATTTTCCACAAACTTCACCGAGTTTTCCACAACAATATCTTGTTGTGAAGATTGTGGGGGTCCTCACGAGACTTTTCAATGTCAACCGATGAATTATTACGAACCTAATCCGTGTTATAATTCTAATTATTCCGGTTTTGACCAAACTCAACCCCCACAATATACCGTCAATCATACAATCTTCAATACTCAAAATGAGTTTCTTAATTCTCAAAACAAGCTTATGGAGCAAATGACATCCATATGTGATATGGTTGGTCAAATTATGCAAAAGAAGGAAGAAGAAAGGCGAATTGCGGAAGATCAAGCGCTTAAAGATTCGATATTGAGATTCACATTGCTAATGGATGATGGACGCAAGGACTATAACTTGCAATCACACCCGTTTTATCAACCAAGGAGCCCGTTGACTCTCTCATAATGGAGGATGAGCATCTTGACACTATTTCGGCAACGGAATTGGACGAAGTAATAAAGTCTAGTGTCGAGAACCTTGTCTAAATCCCAAGTGAGTCCAAGGGTATTTCCGACGGTGGTTGTGATGTGCCTCTCTGTGATAACCCTACCCCTCTTGAAGCTTTCAAAGAACACTCTGAAACTATCGTCGATTCTAACAATGATTCTACTTCGAGTGATGACGATTATCACTGACGGTTGAGGAGCGATATGATTAAGTCGATGCTTCACTCCGATGCGGAGATCGTCAGCTTAGAGGTTGTGGGAGAGCTGTTATCCCGGAAGTGGAGGGGTTGATACTGATTTTCTATCTAAATTCAATCAAAGACCGATATTTCATGAAAATTGTGTGTAAGGTCAATCTTTTTATTTGCATACTCGAAAGCATTAAAATAATAATCCACACCATCTTTCCGATGTTATGACACATAGTTTCCTCCTATCCATCTCTTAAATCATTTTCTTGGAGGAGACTAACACCTTTGATTAATTCTTTAATCCGAATATGAAATCTATTTCGCTTTAATCTGGAAGGAGATTAGTAGTCGGCAGTACCACTATCGTTGTGATTTATTTATTCTGATCTAGGAAGCTTTCTATCTCAATGCGCGTTCTATTCTGAAGAGAAGAGTAGTGGCAAGTACTCATAATTACTCATGTTGATTTTTCTCAAATTATGATTCGTTCATCATTGATCTTTCCGATCAATCCATTTTCTCCTGCCGATAGGAGTGATTTTTATCATGAGGAGTTCGCCGATGAACTTGCTCACATCATATCTCCACCGGAGTATGATTGTTTTTACTTTAAGAATTGAGATTGAGCCCGATTAGGAGGGGTTGATTAGCATTGATAATTCAAATGACCCTCTTTTGGAGCTTCCCGAGTTTGAATCATTTCATTTTGATCCGTCATTTCCTCGTTCTCCTCCGGAACCACCGGATGTTGAGATTTGCTTATATTTTGAGCCCGATGCTCCCGTGATTGATAATTTTAATGAGCTTAATGATGACCAAAGGGGAAGAGAGATTGATCTTTCTGAAGATGACGATTCCTTCACATTTGTTATCCGGACTTTTCTCCCATTTCTCACCTACCCCGAGGGTTCTCTTTTATCTTGCTCCACCGGGAGTGAAGATACGATCTTTGACCCCGGCATCTCCACTTAGAGCCGGTGGCATCTCATCGGGATGGAACTTTCATGTGCTTTAATGTTTATCCAAACATTAATGAAAGCCCGATTGAGATTTTCTTTTCCATTTGCTTCCCCAGGGACAACTTAATTCGGGGTCGAGTCAAGCTCGTGACTCGGTTAACAAAAACAAGCGTTTCTATCTTCTTATCTATTTTCTAACATTAATGTGAGAGGGCTCGCCTCTTTCCTTTCTCGTGTTTTGTGTTTTGTGATTTTATGTCCAGGATACCCGGATTTTGGAGACTCTCGTGCTCATGGTTTTGTCCATTTATTCGAGCTTCATATCCTCAGCTTCATTTAGGGAATCCCATATCCTAATCTTATCGATTAACCCTTAATACTTGAATTATGCCTTGAAATTAGTATGGGGGTATTAATATCACATTGAGGACAATGTGTAGTTTTAGTATGGGGGGAATCTATCAATTTGATTTTACCTGCAGCCGTTGTTCTCACGTAACCCGTTTTTCCACCAAAAATATGTGATTTATATGAAAAATAGCAAAAATTTTAAATTTTTATGCATAAAAAAAGTGAAAAATGTTGTAAAAAAAATAATGTAATAAGTGTTTTGGCATAAATAAAGGTGAGAACGAGAAATAAATTTTGACCCGATCGGTTTTAAACCTTAGCTTTTTCCTTAACATTTAACGATGATAGTTTGTGCTAGTCTCAAGTAGATTTTAAACATGCTAGACTTGATTTGTTATTAACGTAAAAGCTCATGTATGTAACTTGTTGCTTTTTCTCCCATAAGCTCTTAACCGGATTAATATACATGCTGTTTTTAGAGATTAAATCTCTAAATCCAATTATTTTTTTGTATGTATAGCAAAAAATTTGTCTTAGTTCAAACTTATAGTTGAATTTTTCAAAAAGAAGTCTTCTCTATATAAAGTAATATATATATATATACGAAAAAAAATAATAATAAAATAATAAAAAAAGTAATATAAAGCTTTTAAAAAAATAAAAAAATAAAATAAAATAAAATTCAAAATATAATAAGCTGTGGGCTGATAAAAGTTTACTACATCTTCCCGGCTCACAACCGATGTGGTAGTCTTCTAAAGAAAGCCCATAGTAAGAATAAAAATCCGAGACTGATAAAAGTTTGCTGCATCTTGCCGGCTCACAACCGATGTTGCAGCCTTCTAAAAGGTCGAGGGTTACAATTGCATAAATGTCTAAATAATTAAGTGTGAATTAATAAATTGACTTCTTTTTGTTAAATTCAAATATGCTTTTGCACTTTGACTATTCTATTTTATAAGCTATGTATATTCGGGAAACCTGAGAGTTTTTGAAACCTAAGGTCCGTGAGTCCCGATACTAGTCTCTGTGGGGTGTCAAAAGCCCGGTCACTTAGCCGATAAGGTTGGGATGTGCCGAGACGAAAGTCGCTACATGGGATGATCTCGCCTTCAAATTCATTATTCTCAGGTGGAACGTGAAGCATAGTATTTTGCAAAACGTTGATCCATGGTTGAAATTCAAAATAGCACACTCACAAGATATAATAATTGTTCGGGAGTGAAAAAGTTCCAAGTTGCAAATATGGAGTAGTGTTGAGCGTTCTTAAATGTTATTAAACCTGTGATTTCATTTTAAGCTTGGTTTGGAGCGAGTGAAAAGTCGGGGACGATGAATTTATCCTTTTTGGGGCATTTTCGGATCGAAATGCATCTTGTTCTATGATCCCTAACGGTTATGAAAATAACGAAAGTCAAATTAGTTAGTTGCTAAAAAAATCAAATCAAAAATATTAGTGGTAATAAGCGTATATCTTAAATAATGGTAAAAATGGGGCTTTTCTAAACTCTTGGTTCTCTAATTCACCTCGATGAACACTTAGCTACTTTTCGAGGTAATTAGTCGAGAGGGATTGAGATTCTTAGTTTTCTAAGTGTATTTATTACATTGCGTGAGGACACGGCAATACTTTAGTATGGGGGAATTTGGTATTCGCTATTTTATACATACTTTTTACCCTGTAAAACGAACCCAAAAGACCAAAAACATAATAAAAATGGAAAATATATTCTTGTTTTTGTGTTTGTGTATGTGCAGGACCGGATATCAAGAAAATGATAAAAAAATAAAGACAAAACCGGACAAAACCGAGCACGAGATCAGAAAGAGTGCGAGAAAACGAGTCCAACGGTGCCTTCGGATTTTATTGGGCCGGCCCATAACCCATTTTATAGGCCGGGCCAGCCCATTTGCAACTTAGCCCAAAACAAATTAATTTGCATTTGAAATGAAAGAGGTGAGCATGACGTCATCGGGCATGTGCCCCAAATTAATTCAAAAGTCACTCACGTGACTACGCACTATGTGAGGTTTAAAGCAAATGGAAATGGGACACATGGCAAGGCAAAACAGTCCTAACTCTCAAATTCATTTCACTTTTCACACTATATGATCAAACGGACACAGTGCATGCGTTTTTATTAAGCAATTGGATAGGGCACGTGTCACAAAGCTAATGGCTGGATTAAATTTACAATGATGGTGATTCATGTGAGCTCGAGAGAAGGCTAATGATTGGAGGAATTTTGAGCTAATGATTGGGGTCAATTTACAACATCACCCATTCTCACCCCATATAAATAAAAACGCCACCCCCTCACTTTGGGGCTAGTCTTTATATTTTTTTTCTTAGTTTAGATTTTTAGATTATTTTAATTTTGTAACTGCTTATTTTATTTTTTCTGCTTATTGTACCTTTCTTATTTCGCAAGCTTAATGTAATGATGTATTAAAGATAGTTTGAAGTTGATTATAGATCTCGGTTTTCTTATTTGGTGCTTAAATCATTCGTTTCTATTTCTTGTTGCTAGCTTATTCAATAAGCTGATTTTTCGTGCTTCTTCTCGCAACTTATTATTATCAAAAGTTCTTAAATGCTAAGAAAATGACTCCTATAAGCCATCAAAGCTCATTCGATTCATTTTCATTTGTTTTTAAAGTACTTTTTAATAATAAGCTAAAATAAGCTCGAAAATAGCTTATTGATGTGCTTATCTAGTTTTAGTTTAAATAGAAGTCATCTTTTCTAATAAAATTAGTTTTTAAATAGCTTATTTGGTTTAAATTGAGTTATATTGTGTAGATTAAATCTTCGCTTGCTTATTTACTTATTCGAGTGTTAAATGAATCATTCAAAGAGCTTTAAGCTTATTTGTCATTTCTAGTTTACATCACACCCAACCCAGGTTCGTTTGCTTAATTATTTAGACTAGTGCCATATTTCGTTTCGATTTTGGACTTATTTAGTAGTTTTAGAATCTCATTTAGTTTTAATTGTGTTAGTTTATTCTTTTATTATTTAAGTTTTAGAAGTTTGCAATTTTAAAATTGAATTTATTATGCTTGCTTATTTGTCTCGTTTTAAATACTCATTTTTGTTTAATGCTTTACATGTTTAGTTGTTTTTATTGCTTTGCTCGTTTTTATGTTTTTTTAATATGTCAAGTAGGATTTAAGAAACCATTTCAAAAATCTTTTTACCCATTCGAAACGAGCGATCACGAGCTTAGCCGATTTTCAATTCACACTTCGTCGAGGGAAAACGACCCGGAATGTTTTTGAGACAACTTTGGTTAAAAGTTTGTTTCTCGAACCCGACGGAAAATATTTACTATACTATTATTGACTCCTCCTTATTATTACGTATTTATATATTTTAAATATTAATATGTGTTGAAAAGGAACGGATCATTAGGCATAACATTTTCTACCCTAGAAGTCTTAGAAGGATTAATCCTAAACATTCCTGGGGAAATCACGTTATCATTTTTCACAACTTTTGATTCTCGAGTGGAAGGTGCCGAGTTTGAAGTGACTAGTTTTAACAAAGCATTCGTCTCACCAACCTTGGGAATAACCTTTGAATTTGGAAAAGGAGTTACAGAATACAGTTTTGATTTAGAAGAAGAAGGTGGTTTTCCCAAGATTGATTGCTTTGTAAATTTAGTATTCGCACTCGTTCCTTGAGTGGTGTCCTTTTGTTCAGAAACCTTATCAAATAACTAGGCTCTTAACTTGAAATTTTCATAAATGGTATTATGTAATTTTTCTTGCAAAGAGTCAATTGTGGATTTGGTTTAAGTTCGTGTCACATTGATAGAGTCAAACATGTTCTTGTATGTGGTCTTAAGGTGAGCATTTTCTTTAGCATAATTCAAAACATGAAACTCTAATTCCACGTTCTCAACTTTTAGTTTCTGAGATCAAGGTCAAGGGTATCTGATTACACATCAGTGGGGAGTATCCTTACTTTTACCCTTTAGATCTCCCAACTGAGCTTGCAACTGTTCGATCTTTTGTTGCATGGCATTATTAGCTTTATCATATGAAATTTTGTTATATTTGCATTCTTCACATTTTTTGTATCAATCATTCCAAAGTTTAGCATATTCATTTTCCTTTTTAATGATACAATTTTCAAATCGTTCTTTTGTACGTTCAAGCTCAGTCTGGAGATCGGATGTTTCGACAACAGTAGGATTTTGCACAATAGACATAATATCCTGACTGATAACTGCTTTCAAGAGACGCTATATTTCATATTCCAAATCCTTATGCTTAGCAAGAGATTCATCAGCTTCGTTTGCAAGAGATTTGAAGTCTCGAACAAATTTAGCTGCTTCTTTCAAAAATTGTATTTCAAAACTTTGAACTCTAGCATCAACTTAGTTAACGATAGGGAAAATTTCATCTTTTACAATTTTGTGAAGCTCTTGATGAGCAGAAGATGACAAATTGTGTGTATATAATGTCATTTTTTGTTTTACAACACGTTGAAGAGTCACAATGGTGCTTTTTACCTCATTTAGAAATTTCCGTGCAACACCTAGAAAAGTATCATCCGAAAACTCTTCATTTGATATTGAAATTGATTTGGAAACCGATATAGAAACACTTGCCGTTTTGGAAGCATTTGAAAAATACAACTCTTCACGTGACTTGGCCTTTTGAGAAACAAAAACCTCTGAAAGTTGATTAATCTTTGCATAATTTGCCTGTTTTATTTCTTTATTCAATTGTTTCATTTTTAAGCGACTCTCTTGAGCAAGTTGCAGTGTCTCCTCCGGATCATACACACACGAGGACGAATCATTGCTTTTCTAATAATACTTTGACATTAGACAATACTATAGTTGTTTCTGCTGAGCTTCCTTGAGATAACAAGGATTTTGATAACCTAAAGCCATTTTCTGTTCGATGTGGTAAAACGAGTCTGGCTTATGTGAAAGCATACGTATCGTTTGAATCGATTGACTCATTTTTACCAAAAATGTTATCTAATTCCTTTATCTTATTCCTAAGTTGAATTTGTTTATCAATAAGCTCGTCTTTGTGTGTTTTGAAATCAGACTTCAACCTTTTCTTCTCTTGTTGAAGATACAAAACAATTGATTTTTCTTTTGAAAGCTGGTTATTTAAATTTGCAATTTCCTCATTCAAAGTAGTTATCGTTTTAGCAGAACTAAGTGAAGTACATTTATCTTTTTAGTAAGTCATTGCTCTTGATAAACAAACTTTTGATAACACCTTTCAAGTTTATCATATTATTCATGATTGATTTCAAAACATTTTTCTTGATTTTTATATCTAGCAAGCTCAGTGGTTAATTTTGCATTAGTTTCTTTCATTTTGCGATTGATCGAGTTGACTTTCTCAACTTTAATTGCCAAATTATTATATAATGATTTAAAATAAGCACGTGTTTCCTCAACAGTTGTAGGATGTTGTTCTATTGTTCCTCCATTATGTTCCATACTAGATTCCACAGAGATACCATTACTGTTATTTTGTTAAATCGTATGTGGCTTAGTAATGGGATCGAGTATCTCAGTATACTAATCCTCTTAAGTGAACATATTGAATATATCATTATTATAATAATTGTCATAATGGTGTACCTCAGCTAATCCATCTGAGTCATAGACGGGAGCTTTGTCAGTCTCAGTACCCGATGTTGATGCTTGCTGCAATTTAGCCATCAAGATGTAGTTTGCATTGACTTCCTTAATCTCATCAAGATCCCCTGCAACAGCCATTAAATCAAACTCTTTAGCTTGGAGTTGAATCCCTATTTCTTCCTTTTGAGCAATCAGTAACTGAGTCTGAAGATAAGCAACATCCATTCTCCTTGGTCTGACTGTGCAGTTCCTAGCAAGATGCCCCATTCCTCTGCAGTTGTAACACCTTACCTGATTTTCGTTGTTCCTATTACCATTACCTTCAGCCCGTGCTGCTACAACATTACCATTCCCATTTTGATTCACATTCTGATTAGCAATCCCCATAACAACAATAAGCCCATTCTGACTTCCAACATTCTGAACACCTAGATTCTGAACTGCATTCTGAGCAACTTGATTCTCGACATTCTGTACTGCATAATACCCATTCTGATTCCTAACATTCTCCCCAGCATACTGTCTAAACTGATTCCCATCATTACCTCCGACCATCTGCATATGTTTGTCTTAACCCATATTCATACCCGACTGTGCAATCTGCCTGTTGTGAGGGTTGGATGAAATTCTTTGGTTGTTTTTGGTTGGTGCAAAGTAGTTAAGTTTGAATGTTTTAGCCATTAGAACAAGTTCCATGTTCATTGCAGTTGTAGGATTGAAAATGTCTTCAGGATTTAACATTGGTTAGTGCATGTAGTTCTGGTTGAATGATGGTTGTGGGATGTAGTTATTGTTGTGTAGTGGTTGTTGCATGTAGGTAATCTGGGATGAGTGATCTGGGTGAAACACTAGATAATTGAAAGGATTATTGGAATTTGCCATTGGTGCTAAAGGATCATGTGTTCTAGCAAGTCGTTCTGCCCTTAGTTTATTCTCCTCCACCTGATTGAATTTCAAGAAGTCATACAACTTAGTGTAATCTACTTCATGCAAGTCCTTTGTTTGATGAACAATGGTAACGTGTCGTCTCCATTCTGGTTGTAGGTTGTTTAGGAACTTGAGGTTGCTGGCTATCTTTTTTGGAAAATGTTTGTTTCTTTTGAAGTCATTCATTAACTTTGAGAAACAATGATAGTAAGACTCAATCGATTCTCCATCAGCGGAAGTAAACATTTCTCATTCATTAAACAACTTAGCCTTTTCTCCTGAACCCCAATATTAGAACCTTTCATCATTTGTTGAACACGTAACCAGATTTCCTGAGCAGTTTTACAACTATCTACATCAGCATAGATATTTTCAGGAAGACCCATGAGAATAGTCTGAATGGCTTGATCATTTGCTTCCATTTTCTTTACTTCTTTTTAGTAAGTTTATCATCAGTCTGCTCATGAAAAGTTTCAGCAACAGGAACTTCACGGTCTGGATCACCTGGTTCAGGAATCATTCGTCTGACATATGGACCATGCATAATGAAATTGTAGATTAGCTTTCCATTTGGTTTACTCTTTGCATAACGAAGAAGACGAGAAGACCATGGAACATAGTTGTCTTTGTTGAGCATAGGTGAACGGTTCTCAAAACCAGCAGCATAGATGTCTTGTTAAGTCGACATTGAAAAAGTGATGTGAAATGATATACTAGAATCGTTTTAGTGAGCAGTCATTATGAGTTATTCTTGATGTAAATTAAAAGTCCTTGAAAGTACAAAAGAAATCTAAATCGATCGAGTGTCAAAATAGGTCGAGTGTCAAAATTGGTGGAGTATCTAAATCGGTGAAGTGATTAAATCGGTTGATTGGCTAAATCGGTGAGAGGCTAAATTGGTGAGTGTTTAAATCGGTTGATTGGCTAAATCGGTGAGAGGCTAAATCGGTGAGTGGCTAAATCGGTTGGTGGCTAAATCGGTTAGGTGTCAAAATTGGTTGGTGTCTAAATCGGTTGGTGGCTAAATCGGCTAGGTGCCTAAATCGGTTGGTGGGCCAATCGAGGATTCAAAGCATTAACGGCTCTTCATACTTTCGGAAAACCAAATATTTTTAAACATTTTTGATGATTTCTTCTGCAAAACTAAGTATAACAAAGATACTCTTAACATAAAAACACAAACTTTATGGTTTTTAACACCAAAATATTTACACTTTTTGTTTCGAGTCTTTTAACCAAAACGCACCCTATTTTCAAGTTTTTGAACAAACTAAACACACACAAATCACTAAACACTCCTAGTGGTAGTGCTTAATTACACCTACTATTTACCAGGGAAAACGTGCCTAAAATACAAAAACAGACCAAGAATAACATTGTTATTTATGTTGTTTGCATTTTTGTATTGTGCAGGAACTGGATATCTAAGAAAGGACAAAAATAAAGTCAAATCGGACAAAACCAAGCATTGAGAACGGTAAGAGTGTGAAAAAGTCAAAAAAAGTCAACACAATAAGTAACTAATCAAAAAGTCAAGTCAAAGCCGGAAGATGAAACCGAAGAAAACTTAATGGGCCCAAACGGACCCATCTATTGAGGCCGGCGTTCAGCCCATTAGTCATGTATTACTTAGGCTTTATAGCACTTATTTACCATAAAAAAGGCCAAAACCCTTTTTCATTATTACATGGCCCAATTTCAAAGCCCATCCAAAACAAACATAACAGCTCATACTTAAGCTGTTATGTCTGTTTCACCAATTAAGTCCCAAACGGACTTTCCTTTCAACAAAAAAATACAAACTTCAGGGGACTGAAGTACTGTTATCTTCTTATAACTTTACACAACAAAGGACTAAACAACGCAATCAATTATACAATAATACAGGGACAATTCCTGCCAAATCCCTAAACCTTTACCCTGCTTATCACCAAAACAGATATAAACTACCATTTCAAGCTTTCCCGCCAAATTGCCAAAACAAGGTCTTCTTCACCCTGCACCCTGCAGCAAAATAACAAAACCATCACCATCCCTCAACCCCACTTCACATGGGTTAAATTACACGCTGGCAATCCCCTCTACTCCCATTTATTCAAAGAATTTGACAAAATCAAGGGATGTGATCAATCACCTTGGGCTCCAAGATGATTCAATGGCTGGGATTAATTCAAGAAAGCACAAAGAAATCTTTTTCAAAGGGTTCTACTCACAAAGAAAGCACAAGACAGAAGAAGCACACGTGAAGACCTAGAACCTTCATAGTTTTAGTATAAATAGGGCCTCATTGTAAGCCTTTGAGCTTCTAGTTTAACTTTCAGCTTATATTAGTGTGTTTTTAACTTATTGTCCTTAAAATTTGAATATTGTAATTTGTTTTAATGAAATTTCAAAGTATTATGTTAAAATCTTGTTTTCTTAATTAATGTCATTTGTGTTCTAAAAGTGTTTTAAAAGCTCATTATAAGCTCTTATATAACTCTCATATAATCTGTTTACATTAAGAGGTTAAGTACTTAAGAAAATTTTACCAAAAAACCAAAAAATTTCACCCTCAAATTACCACAGCTTATTTGGATGATAAGCCAGAAATGGAAGGGCTTATAGACAATACTAGCTTGTCTTTGACAAGCTAGAGCTTGGTAGATAAGCTCTAAGGGCATTGTTTTGCTCTGTTTAAGCAAGGGCTTTTGTAAGTTTCATTTTTTATGTTTTAGCTTATTTACTGTTCAACTGCTTATTGGTGCTTATTGTCTGTTCTTATCTGCTTGTTTATGCTTATTAATGATGTCTAGTGTTAAAAATACCTAGGTTGTAGTTTAAAAATCATTTGTGCAAGTTTTCTTAAAATCTGTCTATTTTAGCTTTTAAAGTAGCATAATTTGTTCTAGCTTTATCTAGTGCTTATTAGTTGTTAAACTCTGCTTATTATCTCTTATTAAACTTATTAGATATCTGGTCTTGTGAATTTGTGGCTTAAATCAGTGTTAATCAAGTAAAAAAGTTGTTAAATCAGTCTTAAAGGAGTGTTTGGCATAATGTGCAAAATGGGTCAAATTGGTTTTTTTATTGGTTTGGGTCACTAAGCCAGGTTTAACAAGTCAATTTAAGTAGTTTTAATCTGTTTCAAAAGGTTTTCAAAGTTTAGAATTCACTTTTAAGGTCTTAAGTAATCATAGTTTGAATATGTGTTAATTTAGATTGATACATCAGTTTGTTTGTTCAAGATTTGATTAAGTGCTTATTGTTGTCAAGTTCATGCTTGTTTTATGTTCAATATGCAGTAGAATAGTCTAGGATAAGCTTGCATTAGTTGGTGTAGTTTTTTGTCTAAATCTGTCAAAAAAATTGCTAAGTGTTAGGAAACTTGAAAAACAGCTTTTTCATTAGCTTATTGTGGCTTATTCTGAATTTCAAAATAATTTTTGAAAGTTTTTATAAGTTCTTTGAGGTCTAATTTTTATCTGTTTGGAGGTCTTAAGTCCATAAGGATCCATTTGCACATCTTAATTTGAGCTTAAAAATAGTCAGTTTCAAAGTTAAAAAGGGTTAAGTCCTGTTCAAGAATTTGAAAAACAGCTTTTTGATACGCCTTTTTCATGGCTTGTTTGATGTTAAAATCTGTCAAAATTTTTACTAAGTGTTCTTGTTGTAAAAACAGCTTTTTCAATTAGCCTTTTTATGCTTATTCTCAATTTCAAAATGATTTCTGATTGTTGTTATAAGCTCTTTGATGGTTATTTAATTTGTTTGTAGGTTATATAGTCATAAGGATCTGTTTGTGAGCTTAATTTTAAGCTCAAAGTTTGTCATTTTCAAAGTTAAAAAAAGTACTCAGCATATACTGAGTGTGAACAACTACTTTTAATAAGCTGTTTCGTAGCTTATTTGAGTTTCAAAATGATTTTTGATTGATGATTAGTGTAGCTTATTTCATAAGCTTTTTAGTGACATAGCCCATTAAGCCATAAGGATCTGTCTTTTAGCTTAAAAATAAGCTAGAAAGTACCCTATAGGTTGTTTGGTTAAAAGTTTGGCTAGAAGCTTATCTGCTTATTTAAGCTTATTTGCTTATTGTTTTTGCATAATTTAGGTTTAGTTCTGCTTATTAGGATAGTTTTAATCAATTTTAGCTTATTTTATCTAGGTTAGAGCTTCTTTGAGCTTAATGCATTTGTAGCTTAAAATTTCAAGTATAAAAAAGCCCTTGGTGATTCTGTTTTTTTAGCTTAGTTTAGCTTATCCTGTTAGCTTATTTTTGTTCTTACTTGCTCATTAGGTATAGAAGTTTTTCTGTTTTAGCTTAATTCGTTTTACATTAGCTTATTGTGTTTTAAAATAGCAAACAGTTTAGCATTTAAGCTTTTAGCATTCTGTCACCTTAATTTAGCTTATTTTGTGCTTATTTTTGGTTTTTAAAAAAAGTATCTTTAAAAAAGTTGCTTAATTTTAGCTTATCTAAAAAGTTGTAAAAAATGGCAAATAAAAAATATATTGGGAAGGAGGGAAGCCCCAAGTGAGCAAGGCTCGAACCTGGGACCTCAACCTCCCTCAACCAATATATTTAACTCACACACCACACACCACTCTGCCCTTGGGTCTTTTTCTTTTTTTTTAACTTCTCTTTTATCAAATAGGACTTAGGAAAATTAGATTTGCTTTCGTAGGGTTAAATTTGTAGATTTTAGTTTTTTAAAGAACGGGATTGAATCTCGTTCACATTTTTCGTGTTTTTAAGCCTAATTGCTCTCGTTTTTGGTTTCTTAGTTCTTGCATTTTAGTCAATTAGGACTTATAAAACTTAAAAAGATCATTTTAGGATTTAATTTTGATAAATTAGGATTTTAAGTCGCGTTTTTAGGATTCTCGTTTGCGTTTTTAGTTTAAATTTGTGTTGCCTTAATTGTTTTTAGTGTAGATTGCATTAATTTTCCCGTAGATTTAAAAAACAAATCAAAATCTTTTTCCATTCAAGCATCAAATATCAAACCGACTTTCGACTTTCAAATTTGCATTCCTCGTCGGGAAAACGACTCGGGAATATCATATACTACTCGGATTTCATTGATTTTCTTTCTTTCAACCTTTTCAGGGGAAACTTGAATTGGTTTGGTTAATATAAGTAGTAGTATTTATTATATTATTATTTATATTCATACCTAATTTGAAAGCGCAATTTTTGGCGCCGCTGCCGGGGAGGATTGTATACGATTGTCGTTACGTTTGACAATTAGTGCTTTGAACATCCTTTCGTGAGAAGTTATTTTGCTTATTTTCATATAAAAAAATACAAAAAGATTTTTCTTTTATTAGTATATATATAAGATAAACAAAAAAAATCAAAAAAATTTAAAAAATTATCCTAAAAAGAAAAAAAATATATCATCAATATAATGTTCTCAACTTGAACATTATCATAATAAGTTCCCGAACAAAAGATTTAAAACTTGCCTTTTGTGTCACTTGCGAGGTAAGGTTCACCTTTGAAAGATAAACAAACTATAAGAGGGGTATAAGGAAGGTCGTTCCAACGAACTACGACCCTAAAGGAGAAGGTTTTTTATAGCTTCGCGCTTTCCTTCTCATCTGCTCCTTTGTGCGTTTTTCTCTTTAAAGAGCTACCGTGAAGCTTGTTGATTATTAGGTTTAAGTGTCTTATCTTATTTTCCGTTATTAAAATAAATCTAAAAAAATTGTTGTGAAAAATCCAAAAAAAAAGAAAAAAAAGTATATATTTTCCTTTTTATTTTATTCTTAGTGTATGCAAACTCGCTCTTCTTCTAAATTCGTTGGTGAACCTTCTACGAATCCTACTTCTACGATTCCGAACCGTCGTAATCGTAGATGATCCAAACAAAGAGTCGAACCTTTTAATCTTGAAGAACCTATTGATAATCAAGTTCCTCTCGTAGTTACGATGGCCGATAATCATACTATGGCGCAATTGCTCCAAGCACCCACCGAGGGTTACGAGGATGCAATCATTGTTCCCGCGATCATCGCGGAAAACTTTGAGCTTAAACATGGTTTGCTTACTCTTGTTCAAAATAAACAATTTTTTGGACATGACAAAGAAGACCATCATGCTCACATTCGTTATTTCAACAAGATCACTTCTATGATGAAGTTCCCAAACGTCCCGAGTATGTCGGTTAAGCTTATGCTTTTTCCATTTTCCCTCGAAGGGGCCGCCCGGATTTGGCTTGAAAAAGAACCCCCTCGATCGATTCTTACTTGGGATGATCTTGTTTCGAAATTCATCAACCAATTTTTCCCTCCCTCCAAAACAACAAATCTTCGTAATGAAATCACAAGGTTTCAACAAAGATTTGATGAATCTTTTAATAAGGCATGGGACCGATTCAATGATCTCCTTCGGGCACGCCCACATCACGGTTTTTCGGAATTGCATCAACTCGATACAATCTACAATGCCTTGAACTCGAATGATCAAGATTCGTTGAATTCCGCCGCGGGTGGTAATTTTTTGGATAAAATGCCTCGAGAATGCCTAAGAATCATCGAGAGCAAATCCAAAGTTCGTCATTCACGAAGCAAAGCAATTGTTGCCAAAGTGAGTACGAGCTCTTCTACCCCCGGTGTTTCTCCCGATGTTGCCGAACTTAAAGATATGGTGAAAGCCTTGCTTCTCGATAAGAAAAACCAATCCCAAGCTCCCGCTACCGTAAAAGCGGTCGAGGAAAGTTGTGTAACTTGCGGTGGTGCTCATTCTTACCGTAATTGTCCCGCCACCGATGGCAACGTTTATCGTGACAATATTCAGGAATACATTTCATAAGCCGCCGTGGTTAACTACAACCAAGGAAATACCGGTTACGTCCTCCGATGGTTGCAAATCAAATTCGACCTCCCGGTTTTCCTCCCATTCAAAACAATCAAAGAAATAATCAAAACCGGAAAATAATTACATCCAAGGTCCAATTTATCAACCCCTGTCTTACCAAGCTCTGGCTTACCAAGCCCCGACTCCTCAAACATAAGGTGTGTCAAAGGATGACTTTCAAAACTACATCAAGGCTAATGATGCGGTTACGAAAAATATGCAAGATCAAAACCAAACCATGCAAAACCAACTGACCAATTTAATGGAGATGCTTACCAAATTCATGAATGCCAATTCCGCCTCTACTTCGGGCTCGAGTTCTCTTCCTGGCGACACCGTTGCTAACCCGAGAAGTGATATGAAAGCCATCACCACCCGAAGTGGAGTTTCTTATGATGGGCCTCAAGTTCCACCTCCGCCTTCTTCTCTTCCTAAGGTGGTGGAACACGAACCCGAGGTGACAAAGGATACGGTGCAACCGAACACCGAAAACATCCAACCTTCGGAGGTCCAAACCCAAATTGATGAGCCCGTTGTTGCTCCAAAGACTAAACCGACCATACCTTATCCTTCAAGGATTAACAAGGAGAAGCTCCGTGAAAAAGACAAACTTTTAACTTTGAAATTTGTAGAAATGTTTAGGAATCTCCATTTCGAGCTTAGTTTCGCGGATGCTCTCCTACACATGCCCAAGTTTGCACCAATGTTTAGAAAGCTTCTCAATAACAAAGAGAAGATAATTGACTTAATCAAAATACCGGTGAATGAGAATTGCTCGGCGGTTATCCTCAAAAAGTTTCCCGAAAAACTTGGAGACCCCGGTAGATTTCTCATACCGTGTGATTTTTCAGAGATGGATGAATGCTTAGCCTTGGCCGATCTCGGTGCAAGCATCAACCTGATGCCTTTTTCCGTATGGGAATAGCTAAATCTGTCGGATTTAACCAAGACCCGAATGATACTTGAACTTGCCGACCGAACGATTTCTACTCCTACCGGCATCATCGAGGATGTTTTCGTGAAAGTTGGAACATTTCTCTTTCCGGTCGACTTCGTTGTCGTTGATTATATTGCCGATCCTCGGGTTCCTTTGATTCTCGAGAGACCTTTCTTGAGGACGGCACGAGCTTTGATCGATGTTCACGGTAAACAAATGACCCTTCGACATGATGACCAATCCATAACATTCAAAGTTGGTGATACTAAGACATTCTCCTACAATACTATTAAATCGGTTAACCGAGTCGATGTTATCGATGTAGCTTGTGAGGAGTTTGCTCAAGAAGTACTTGGATTTTATAACATTTCCAAGAGTGGCAATCCCACTCCAACTTTGGAACCAATCCTTTCTACTTCTCCCACCTCTCTCACTCCTTTTGAGGGAGGTGACTTCATTTTGGAAGAAATCGAAGCTTGTCTTACTAGAAAATCAATTCCACCGGGAATTGATGATGACGACTTCGATCCAAAAGATGACCTTTTGATGATGACGACTTCGATCCAAAAGAAGACCTTCTCACCTTTGAAAGATTACTTAATTCTGACTTAACTTCCACCCTCCCTCTGGAAGAACAAAAATCTAAGGAACTTAAGACCGTTGAACCTTCTAGTGATGAACCCCCCAAGCTTGAGCTCAAAGACTTACCTCCTCATCTTGAGTACGCGTTTTTGGAGGGTACCGATAAATTACCCGTCATAATCGCTAAAGACTTAAAAGATGAGGATAAGACCGCTCTTCTTAAGGTTCTTAGATCACATAAGTGTGTCATAGCTTGGAAGATGTCGGATATTAAGAGAATAGATCCTAAGTTTTGTACTCATAAGATTTTGATGGAAGATAATGTTAAACCCACGGTGCAACATCAAAGACGGGTTAACCCAAAAATTCACTAGGTTATCAAGAAAGAAGTTATCAAACTTCTTGAAGCCAGATTGATTTATCCCATATCCGATAGCCCGTGGGTTAGCCTCGACCATTGTGTGCCCAAGAAAGGTGGTATAACAGTGATTGAAAATGATGACAATGAATTGATACCTACTCGATTGATTACGGGATGGCATGTATGCATTGACTACCAAAAGTTAAATGATGCCACCCGTAAAGATCATTTTCCATTACCGTTTATGGATCAAATGCTTGAGAGACTCGCGAGAAACGAATACTATTGTTTTCTAAATGGTTTCTCGGGTTACCTTCAAATACCAATTAACCCGATGGACCAAGAGAAGACCACCTTCACTTGACCTTACAGAAATTTTGCCTACCGACGCATGCCTTTTGGCTTATGTAATGCTCCGGACACGTTCC
>BQNB010088370.1:0-27680 GCA_026074375.1 Tanacetum coccineum | reverse complement strand
GATGAAAGCGCTGAAGCTTCAGTTTTCTTCAGTTAGTACTGAAACTTCAAGTTTTGAATCAATGTTCAACATACCTAGTTCAACAATCAATCTTTTGAAAGTTGGCTCATCTAGAGGCTTGGTGAAGATATCAGTAAATTGATATTGAGTGGGAATGAAATGTAATTCAATGTCCCCTTTGAGAGCATGATCTCTGATAAAGTGATATCTGATATCAATATGCTTTGTTCTTGAGTGTAGAACTAGATTATTTGAGATTACAATAGCACTAGTGTTATCACAAGATATGGGTACCTTTTCATATATGATGTCAAAGTCAGTGAGTTGACTTTTCATCCATAATATGTTGGCATAACATCCAGCAACAGCTACATTTACAGTTTCAACTGAGTACATAGCTACAGATTGCTGCTTTTTTAGCACTTCAACATACAATTTTGCCTCCTAGCAACTGACAAGCACCCTAGGTGCTTTTCCTGTTCATGTTGAATCCAGCATAGTCAGAGTCTGAGTATCCTTTTAGGTCAAAACCTGAACATTTTGGATACCATAGACCAAGACTGGGAGTACCTTTTAGGTACCTGAAAATTCTCTTGACAACAATAAGGTGGGATTCCTTAGGATTTGCTTGATATCTTGCACAGAGACAAGAGAGAATTGAATTTTAAGTCTCCTTGTAGTTAGGTTCATTAGTGGTCCAATCATACCTCTATACCGAAACTCATTTACAGCTTTGCTGTTGAGATCATGTCCTAACATGTTAGGGGCCATAATTGGAGTATTAACTGATGAGCCAATTTTGTAATACATTCACAGCAGATCATTGACATTTTTTTGTTGATTGAAATGCCTCTTTTAGATTGTTTAATCTGAAATTAGAGGAGGTAGGTGAGGACACCTATCATGCTTATTTCATATCTTTGAGTCGTCAGTTTCTCAAATTGTTTGCACATTTTTGTGCTGGTGGACTCAAGGATCAACACGAATTTGTATCAAAATCACATTTGTTTGAGTTTTGTAGATAAACAATGTTGTTTAGCATACCTCTTACAAAGATGTGTTCAGTAAGATAGGTTAAGAGAGTTTCATACCATGCTTTTAAAACCTGTTTAAGTCCATAAAGGGATTTATCCAAATTTTTGACATGGTTGATGAGTTTACTTTATCTCAAAACCTGGAGATTATGTGACATATACTTCTTCTTTTAGTTTATCATTGAGGAATGTAATATTGACACTCATTTGATAAATTATGAAGTTTATGTATGTGGCAAGGGCAAGAAAGATCCTGATTGCTTTAAGTCTTTCAACTGGAGCAGGATTTTATCATGATTTATGCCCTCATGCAGTTGCTGATTAAATCAAGCATTATTGCCCAATCATAACAATGCCACGGTCCTCTTTTATCAAAAGGAATTTGAATTGAATCATGTGCTGAAGTATCTTCTATTTGGAGAGGATAAGAGTTCAGAGATTTGAACATCTTCAGTTTTGTAAGGTTATCAATGAATTGATTTTCATTGGTGTGTTTTTGTTCAAATTTATCATCATTTTGATGAGTTTCTCAGTTTGAAACGGATGATCAGTTTTGATCATTTTGATCAATTTGATTATCTTGACCATTTTGGTCAGGTGAGACTTCTGCTTTAATAACAATTGATTTCTTTATAAGGTTTTATGAAGATTTCTCAGTTGTTAAAAGCGTTTTAGTGTTCATGCTGTTTGTTGGAAATTATATTGATTTGATGATACAAAACAATGAAACAAGAATGAAATAAAAGGATAATAAAAGGATCAAAGTCGTTAAGATTGGAATTCTACAAAAGATGGAGGATTCTAAAAGATATGCTTAGAAGATTTGGTCAAAGAGATCCATAGACATAGTTTTGAGTATCCCTGTGTGTGAAAAACGTATGTGTACACAAAGTGTACAAGATGTAGATGTTTAGTAAATGTGTGTGTTCTAGGCATATGGTTTACTTTGTAAATGCCTAGTTAGAGTTGGTTTAGCCTCAAGAATCTTTTGATTCATGTTATAGTTAGATAACCATTCTACTAATGATCAAGTAGAATTGGGGCTTGTATGGAATGATACGATGATGTAAAACCTTATTTAAATAACATTGTTCTTATGCTAATTACGCTATGCATATTCATGTTTATGTTCATTGTTATTTATTAATCCTAGACAAGCCTAGATCAATCTCCACACTGTTTGAACATTCCTTTTGAAAACTACACCATAACCATAACCTTTGGAGGTGTATGAAGAGTTAGTTCATACATTTCTTCGGGTCATGATTCATCCAAGATTTGTGCAGGTAAACATTGATAATAATTTTTTGTTTTGAACGACCATTTTTCTAAAAAATGATATGTTATATTGCACAAATTGGATTAGGATGGTAAGTTTTGCATAGAAACCCACCTTTTAGTGGGAGTCTTTGATCTTAAAGCACTTAATGATTCATTCTTCCTTGCTTTGAAAGACTCAGCATTCTTACCACATGTTTCACAGTTCTTTGTGACATGTTGAGGGTTTCTAAGATTGATTCCTCTTCTCAGAGAAAAAATCCTGTTATGACCATGATTGTCATGATCACAGCTTCCACATATTTCACAAGTGGGATAGTATAAACAATCATTAGAATGATGATCATTATATCCACAGTGTATGTAGGAAGGAAAAGATATTGAAGGCCTTGTAGGTCTAGATCTTGAGGAAGATTCACATTGACCATTTTATGATGATGATTGCATTCATGAGAACATTATAATCAGCATCTTCATTGGTTTTCGGATTAGTTCTTTTTCACTTTTTACAAAACAAAACTTCATAACAATTCTCAAAGAGATGATTGGTTTGTCGACAAAGTTCATAATTCATTTTGAATTGAGTTTTGTATTTATTTTGAAGTGTATTTGGAGGAACCTGTTGAGCATTCTTGTTTCTAGAGTAAGATGACTTTTTCTTGTTGATTTGTAATTTCAGTTCATTAAGTTCTTTCATTACAATAGCCAAAGGAGGATTATCTTCCATTTTCATATTTTTTAACTTACTAGCAGGAGCTGAATTAGTCTTAGAAGCTAAGGAACTGTTGCCTCTAGCAGGAGCTGAGGATGGTTCGTTTATTGTGATCCCTTTTAAAGTTTCAGCTTTGAATGTGGATTTTGACTTCAAAATTGATTTGATAGTATTTGGTCTAGAAACAGGTTCAACACCATCCAACTTCTTCAGAGGAAGAAGAGGAGTGCTACAGACTGAAGATTCATCAGCTGAATCATAATCAGTTGCTGAAGAGTCAGAGAAAACAACTAAAGGATTAGTTATGTTTCTTTGTGACTCATTTGAAGGTACCTCATCAGTATCTTGATTAGGTAGAGTAGAATCTTCAGTTTCAGATGACTTATGTATATTAGTATTAGTAATAGACATATTTGAGTTATCTGCTGAGGATTTTACGAATATTGATTCTTTAAACTCAAAACTGGAGGTAACTTCAGTGAGGTGATCAATTCCTAAAATTTTCTTCTTTTGAGTGGGAATTTGTTAATTGATACACTGATTAACTATATTAGAATTGTTTAGCCATGTTTTTTAATAGATGTTAGCTCTTTAAGTTTAAATTTTAAGTTTTGATTCTTTTTAAGAATCTCAGTGTTTACATGCTGATGATAAGAAGATCAAGTTTTGCTTGTTTTAATACCAAAAGCTGTTCTTTGCATGTATTCAATTCTTGAACAAGATTTCTATATTTTGAAAAATGATTGTTTCTTTTTTCTTCAACATAGTTAAGATCAATACATAGATAATCTAGAAAGGATTTTCTATCATCATTATCTTCCATTTGGAGAAGAGTGCGTACCTTTTTCATAGAAATCTTAGTCCAATCACCATTTCTAGCACTTTCTTTGCCAACTAAAATTCTTTCTTTGTCAATGAGTGCCATGAAGGCTTTAACTTCAGTTACTTCATTTTCATCAGACGATACTTCTTCATCATCCCAATTATACGTTTCAGCAATGAGACCTTTGTCTTTGCCTGAGAAAGAACTAGGAGCTAAAGCACCGGAACTGAGGAGGGCTAGTTTAGCTTTGATTTTGTGGTATTTGGCCATAAAGTCCTTGATTTGCCTCGGTTCAGGTTTATTTTTAGATGAAAGGAGAAGTTTTAATTGAAAAGGTGATTGATATGAAGGAACTGATTTCTTTGACCAACAGTCTCTTGCAAATTGACCTTTCTTGCCACATTTGTGGCATTTAGTTTGGTCAGTTGCTTTTGTATTGCTAAACCGTTGAGTACCTTTTTTAAAGAACCTTTTAGATTTGGATAAAAGAGCCCTTGCTTGGTATTCCTCTAAGTCATTTAAGTACTCATGAATGCTTCTTGTATCCTCTTCATCATCAAGACTATCTTGAAAGTCCTGGACAATAGAGGTAGAGAAGAAGGCAGTTGACAGAGGTGTTGCAGAGACAAGTGATTTGCTCTTTTCAGTCACATAAATACTGTCTATTAGGTTTTCTTCATATTTGAGTTTACCAAATAGAGAAGCAAGCTCAGAATTTTTCACCTCAACAGAACGTAATACATGATGAAACTTCTTTATATGTAGGCTCCCTAGTATTGTGGTTTGTTATGGATCCCGCGGACATGATTTTTGAAAGCACAATTGATGATGAATGATATTAGATTAGAATATATAGCAATTTTAAGGCCATTTTATTAAATAATATGGAATGTTAAGCACGAGGAGCGTTATTAATGTTATGTCTTGTAATGTTTTGATATATATTTTTACACTTTTTCAAAAATTTTTACATTTTAGACCACCGGGTTTGGAAAAACTGCAGGGACCCTTGGGTTTGCATTTTTACGACTTTGGTCCTTAAACTTTTATTGATATACCAAGTAAACAGTATACTTTAAAAAGTGACAAATAGGACCCATATAGTTTTAACTTTGATAAATGGACACATTTTAGGCCGTTTAGTTATATGTTCTTTAATTTACGAGATTTACCCTTGCATGGATAATAATTAACCAAAAACTTGTCAAATTTCCATGCATCCTTAATTTACTTTTCATTAGTCTTTCTATAAGTTATAATAAACTAAAATATGAAGATTAAACAACCATATAGTTTTAATTTAACGATTCGTTAAGTTAAAAGGTAAAACGGGTCAAATTAGGGTTTCAAAATGAAAACGCGCGGGTTTTAAGGTCAAATTCTCTTATGACTTATCAAAGCACTTATTTTAACATTATAATAGCTTATTAGGATTGATTATAACAAAAGTTTACAAGTTTAACTCATAGTTTAAGTAAAAACATAAATTAGGTTTGGTGTGTACGATTTGGATCAAAAAAGGCTAAAACTTAGGTTTTTGAGGTTCAAAAGCTTTTTATTCTGATTTTAGCAAGAACATATGAACATATGGAAGTTACAATGAGCAGAATATAAGCTTATAGAACCTGGTTTAAGCTTATAGCTTGGAAACGGGTCAGAATCGGGACTTTCGGCTTCGTACGGCTAGAGTAACGACTCCCGAGCTTCGTTTCTTGGTTTCTTTTGCTTCCTTTCTGTACTTGATACTTCTTAAGATCTCTAAGAATTCACTATTGAGCAAGAAGTTGCTATTATGAAGGGTTATAGAGGGGGAACGTGGGGGATGAAGAAGAATGAACACATCTATGCCATTTTAGACCCATATGAGGTATTAATGAGTAGAGGCCTTTAGGATCTGGTATTAACACATAGAGGGTCTAGGTTATGATGTGTAGAAGCTAGGAAATCAATGGTGGAGGTCTATGAAGTAGCTTTGATGAGGTGTTTGTGGTTGGTGTATGCCGCGGCTGAAGAGAACAAAGGAGAGGCCATGTGCTCTTAATTTTGACCAAGGATTGGTCTAAGTAGGTGCATAAGCTGCTTGAAGGTTTCTAGAAGAGTTCTTGGGTGGTCATTTGTACATGGTAGCAATTTAGAGGGGTTAAAATGGTCATAGAAGCAAACCGGGTCTATTTTGGGTTTGACGGGTTCTTCAAAGGTTTTAACAAGGTACATTGTGTTATAAATGATTAAGGAATGATGAAATAGGTTGTTAAGGTCTGGTATTAAAGTAATTAGCAAAGATTAGCAATTCGTTTGGGTTAAAACGGATTAGAATTGAAGAAATGGGAGTACGGGTTCAACTAGGGCTCGTTTAGGGTTTTCTTGACTTTCTTTGCTTATATTTTGCATACTCTTGATTAGAAATGATGGAATACAAATCCTAGGGCTTATATAAAGTATTATAAATGAAGTTTGGTCGTTGGTTTAAGTTATAATGGGTTGAAATTGAGAAAACGGGTCAAAGTTACAATTAGGGCATAATTAGGGTTTTCTGGATTCGTTAAGGTTTTCTAGGCTTTGATTTCTTGCACATTGCCAAGTTAATGATAGATAATGATTTTTAAACTCATTTTATGAGTTTATAATGGCCCTTGGTTGGTTATTTGGGATTAGAATGGTTTAAAACGAGTAAACGGGTTAAATGAACCAATGATAGTTCATGTAGGGTTCTAGGATTTATTATCGTACAAGTTGGTGAAATGTTGAATTATGATGAGATAATGATATGTATAGGATTGATATGATTGTAAAATAAGTTTCACAAATCATTTTGAGTGTTGGTATGGGTTTATAATGGATAAAAAGCCATGATACAGGGTCATGGTTTAGAAACTAGCTCGATTTTAGGGTTTAGGGTTTTGAATTTGGGTTTTGAGTGTAAAAAAGATGTATGAATAGGCTTATTGTATGGAATAATTAGGGTTAATATATTGTAAAATGAGTATATTAGCTTGCTTAAGTGGTATTGAAGAGATGGAGATGAAAATTGGAGGGTAAAAGGCTATTTTAGAAGTCATGCTTATTGATTGTACTTTGAGCTATTAGTGATTTGTTTTTGACTTGAAGAGATTTTATATTTTAAATGAGATATCATATTACTTGTACATATGCTTTGGTAGCTTGTGCATTCACTTAAGGAGTTAACCCTTCCATGATAATGGTTTAAAGGGGGGGGGTTTTTTCTACTACGGGCATCCGATAATGGTTTAACCGTTTTGTTATGATGTTGCAAATGGTATCTTTTAGGAATATTGTACCTTGTAATAATGATATTATGATATAGACTTGATATGTTATGATGTTTGCTTGACATATATGAAGATAGGATTGCCATATGTAGGTTGTCTGAGTCCGTTAACTTGAGTTATGCAGGTTATATTGCATATTGAGATATTGGCAAAGTAATGTAATGTAATAAAAGAGAAAATTTCCTTAAAAAAGGTGAGTTCATATATAATTGAAGATTTATACATCATCTAACTTATTAGATGGATATTTACATTTATGAAAAAATGTGGTTGTTAAGTCTCCACCCTTACAGAATCTCGTCCTGAGATTTTAATGAACTTGAAGTGATGTCTTTCGAAAATAGATGAGGATATTTGGCACGAATTTCGTCTTCACGTTCCCATGTAAACTCTGGTCCTCTTTTAGAGTTCCATCATACTTTGATTATAGGAATACGACTTCGCTTGAGTTGCTTGATCTCATGGTCCATAACTTCTACTGGTTCTTCTACAAAGTTGAGTTTGTCGTCGAGTTGAAGTTCTTTCATTGGAATAACGAGAGATTCGTCGGATAAGCATTTCTTGAGATTAGAAATGTAGAAAGTATTGTGGATACGACTAATCTCTTTAGGAAGCTCTAGTTTGTATGCCACTGGACCAATTCGTTCAAGAATTTTGAATGGTCCAATGTATCGTGGATTAAGCTTTCCTCGTTTTCCGAATCGAAAGATACCCTTGCGAGGTGATACTTTCAACATAACATGATCGCCAACTTGAAATTCTAAAGGCTTTCGCCTTACATTGGCGTAACTTCTTTGTCGATCTCTTGCAGCTTGCAAGCGTTGACGAATTTGTACGATCTTTTCAGTGGTTTCTTGAATTATTTCTGGTCCTGTAAGTTGAGAATCTCCAACTTCGGCCCAGCAAACAGGTGATCTACACTTTCGTCCATAAAGTGCTTCAAACGGTGCTGCCTTGATACTAGCATGATAATTGTTGTTGTATGAAAATTCTACCAATGGTAAATGTTTATCCCATCCTTTTTCAAAATCTATGACACAAGCTCGTAGCATGTCTTCGAGTGTTTGGATGGTTCTTTCACTTTGTCCATCGGTTTTAGGGTGATATGCTGTACTTATATCTAGTTGAGTACTTAAAGCATTTTGCAATGACTGCCAGAATCTGGATGTGAAATGACTGTCACGATCCGAGATGATAGAGATTGGCATGCCAGGCGAGAGACTATATCTTTGATGTATAAACTTGTAGAGTTTTCCATTATATAGTTGCTCGAATGGGTATGAAATGAGATGATTTGGTAAGACGATCGACAATGACCCAGATGGTATCATGTCCGGTTGAGGTTTTGGGTAGCTTTGTGACGAAATCCATTGTTATTCTTTCCCATTTCCACATAGGAATTTCTGGTTGTACCAATAAGCCGGATGGCTTTTGACATTCTGCTTTAACTCTAGAACATGTCAAACATTTGCTAACTATTTGCGATGATTGCTTCATGTTAGGCCACCAATCAGAGTTTCTTTATATATGGTAACATCTTATCAGAACCCGGGTGATTGAATTTTTGATTTATGAGACTCGTGCATGATTAAGTCTCTTAAACCGCCAAAAAGTGGTAACCAGCTTCGG
Source organism: Tanacetum coccineum (assembly GCA_026074375.1). Lineage (NCBI taxonomy): Eukaryota > Viridiplantae > Streptophyta > Magnoliopsida > Asterales > Asteraceae > Tanacetum > Tanacetum coccineum. The sequence continues at coordinate 18,914 of BQNB010088370.1, read as the reverse complement.
TTTTTGATACAACGAGTTCCATCAGGACGAATTTCAAATGATTTGTCCATTCCTCGTAGGTTCTCGTTTTTGACATCTTCTTCTTTGAGGGCTTCATTTTGGGCTTCGAGGATTTGAAATGGTAATTTTGGATGAACGGTTAAGATTAATGCTCGAACTCGGAGGGGTTTGATTCGTTTCTTTCGACTTAAGGCATCTGCTACAACATTTGCCTTTCCGGGATGATAACAAATTTCACAATCATAATCTGCGAGTAGTTCTAACCATCGGCGTTTCCTTATATTCAATTCTTTTTGTCGAAGAATATGTTGAAGGCTCTTGTGATAAGTAAAAACTATACATTTTGTACCGTATAGATAGTGTCTCCAGATTTTAAGAGCGAATATTACTGCTCCTAATTTGAGATCATGAGTGGTATAGTTTTCTTCATGAGGTTTGAGTTGTTGAGATGTCATTAAGCACATGACTTTTTATCGTGGCATTAGTAACAGCTCTAATCCTGAAGAGATGCATCAAGTAAAGACAAAATTTATCGTTTCCTTCTGGTAAGTAAGATTGGTGCTTCACAGAGTTTTTTGTTTAAGAAGGTGAAAAGCTGATTCTTGTTCTTCGACCCCAGGTATTCGCTTGTTCTTCTAGGTTTAATTTAGTGCAAGCTTTGCAATCTTTGGAACAACCTGCGAATAAATCTTCGATAATAGCCGGCGAGTCCTAAGAATTGACGTACTTCTATGGGTGTAGTGGGAGATGTCCAATTCTTAACGGCTTTGATTTTGGCAGGGTCAACATGAAGTCCTTGATTATCGATGAGATGACCAAGAAATTGCACAATTGTATCTGAAAATCACATTTAGAGAAATTGGCATACAATTTCTCTTTTCAGAGTTAATTCCAAGATTACTTCTGAGATGTATTTGCAATGTTCTTCTTTGTTGCGAGATTAAAATAAGAATATCACGTTGCATACAATGTACAAAACCTTATCCAGATAAGGTTTACAAACACGAGTCAATGAGATCCATGAATACATCTAGTGCCTTTGTTAAACCAAATGGCATGGCTTGAAATTCAGTTAGTGTCGTATCTCATTCTGAAAGCTAGTCTTAGGAATATCTCTTCCTTTAACCTTCTCAGTTGATGATAACCTGATCTTTAGTCAACTTTTTGAATAATCGCTTAACCATTGAAGTTGATCGAATAAGTCATCGATCCTGGGCAATGGGTAACGATTCTTTAATGTAAGTTTATTCAACTCTCGTATCAATACTCATCTGAATAGATCCGTTTTCTTTTTAACAAAAGTCAGGAGCTCCCCAAGGCGGTCGTACTTGGTCGAATGAACCTGGATCGGTTTGTTATTGAGGTTGATTAGACAACTCATACATTTCTGAAGGAGCTAATCTATAAGGTGTTCGAGCTATAGGTGTTGCTCCGGGGATTAAGTCGATTTGGAATTCTACTTGGCGGAATGGAGGATACCAGGTAGATCTTCAGGAAAGACATCTGGAAATTCTTTAACTACGGAAATGTCTTTGAGTCTCTTTTCGTCTGCTTTCTTCTCCATAACTTGGATCATAAAAACTTGACAACCTCGGGATATATATTTTTTGGTTTTTATACAGGATATGAGATTTAGTCGAGTTTTACTTCGATCACCTCAAATGATTAGAGTTTCACCGTCGAGAGGAATGTGAACAACTTTCTCGTCACAAAGAATTTTAGCATGATATTTGGATAACCAGTCCATACCAATGACTACGTCGAAACTACCAAGTTTAATTAGCATGAGATCGATTTCAAAAGGTTGATTTAGCAAAGTTAAGTAAGCCATTTAATAACTGTGTTTTGTGTGCTTACTAAGTTTCCGTCAGCATTTCGATATTATAAATAGTTATTTACTATAATAGACGGAATAATTTAGCATAGAGGCAAGCGATAAGGATAATAAAATCTTCTATCAGCGAGGAATCTTAATAATACCCTGGACTAATGCGATTATTAAAATTAAAGAGAAACATACCCGTAACGACGTTTGGGTCTTGTTGGGCATTCTTATCTCTCAGCATGTAGGCTCTTCCTTGGGCATTAATGTTGGTCTTTTGGCACTGATTTGTGTAGTGTCCTTTCTCACCACAGGCATGGCAAACCACTATCACTAGAAGTTGATTACTTCTGGTGGCTGGCTTCTTGCTTCGGCAGTTCTTGCTTAGATGGCCCATTCTATTGAAATTATTACACCTACTAGTACAGGGTCCAGTGTGATGGTAATTGCACCTTTTACACATAGGGAGATCTCTGGCATACCTACCGTTTTCTGATGAAGTAACAGCATAGGCTCTACCAGCTTCTTGTCTTCGGTTCTGTTGTCGACGATTATTGGTGTTGTGGTAGTTGTTGTTGCTGCGGGAGCTGTTGTTGAAAGTTCTTCTGTCGTCAAACTTTCTTTTGTTGTCACTCGATACTTGCATTGGAGCATGCTTAGTTACTTGATCCATTAGCCTTTGGGTTATGTTAATGGCTTCCTCTAAAGTTTGAGAATTTTGAGGCGTAGCACCTTTCTTTTATGCTTCGAGGTAGGACTACCGATAAAAGCTTCCAAGAGTTTATCGTTGTTTGGCACCATGTTTGGACATAGAACCGTTAATTCTTGGAATCTTCTAACATAAGGTTTAAGATCATTTCCCTTTACAATCAGATTGTAAAGTTCTTCTTCCATCTTCCTGATCTCAGTCCGAGGACAATACTTGTTCGTCAGAAGCCTTTTTAACTCAGTCCAGGTGATTTGATTGGCTTGCTCTATTCCTATAGGCTGGGCATATGCATTCCACCAGGACAAGGCAGGTACAGTTAAAGTACAGTTGCAAAAGTTACTTGTTTTCTTCGGCAACATCTGCTACGGAGAAAACACGATTCAGTTCGTTCCAAACCAACGAAGTCAAGACTACTGCTCCTTCCGTACCATTAAAGTAGAAAGGTTGACAGCTAATGAATTCTTTGTAGTTTCCCGTTTTCACTGCAGGAGTTCTAGTAGGACCGATGTTCCTGTTGGGATTACTAGCACTTGCCATTATCCCAGCTTGAGCTTCTAGAGCCGAGGTGACACTATCAGCTATTAACTTTCTAATGGCATCTTGAGTCATAGTCAGTGCTTCCGTTGTTGATGCTCTTTTTGGAGGCATTCTATCAACAAAAGATAACACGTAATAAGAATGATATCACAAGTTTAAAGGCTTGTTCTTCTTTAAAATGATTAAAGAGAAATGCTTATCTTGATAATGCTTAATGAATAATTGCTTTATGTAAGCATTTTTAACAATGGTGATAATATAAGGTTATAGTATGATGATGAATGTACGATGGAGAATGATAGGAGATGTAATAAAGCAGGATAAAGCAACAAAGGTATGAAAATGGGTTGCCTTTATATTAGAATAATTGCCTTTTTACTGTAATAGTCAAGATCGACAAGTGTTTTTATTTATACAAACATCCCGTGGCTAGGTTAAGGCTAAAGACTGGAATTTAAAATAGAAAATATAAACTAAATGATCACTGAATGCGGTTCCGAAGTTCGATGATAGAGTTCATGAGTTTTTCTATATCTTCTTGGTGACGAGTTTCCATATCATTGATGACTTCTGCCAATTCCGTGATTCTGTAGCGAGCTAAGGAGATCTTATGGTTGGATCCTATTTGCTTTCTCCGGAGTTTAGTGATCTGAGTATGAGCTTGCTGGAGTTCTGCTGTTAAGGCGTCAAAATCACATTGGATGATTATTGTTCCTTTATCGAGACCTTCGATGCCGTTTTCAATATGTTTAAAACGTTCAGGAGGGATTTCTTCTAGATAACCTTGGATACCCTGAATTTGCTCTTCATGACGTTTGATAGCTGATTTCCGGGAAGTTTCACCAATCTCAAGAGCTTGAGGTTGGGATGGGGTAGATGGAGATAACTGCATTGGTGAAAGGAGTCCTTCTGGGAGAAAGAATTCTTGAGTTTTAGGTGGTATGATAATTGGAGACGGGATTGGTGACTTTTCAGTATAGAAAGATTGTAAGGCTTTCATGTAAGAATCATCGAGAAATAACGAAAGGGTCGGTGAAGTTAGCGGGACAATTCCAAATGAATTAGAAGCACTGGAGTAAGTTTTCCCTAGAGAGGTCGGGACATAATCCAGAGAAGCCGGAGGAACATAGTTTGGGAAATTAGAAGAAAAGATATCCTCTAAATTAGAAATAGGACGATCGGGGGAAGACATCGTTCTGTTAATAACCCAGCAGTAAATAACATAAGTTATTTATTTAGTAATATAATAGTTATGTAACTTTACATACCATTCCGGGAGATATAGCGGCACGGAGGACTTTCTTGGATGGAAAAAGAAAAGTAGTTATAGTTAAGGTTTTAACCTTGTTCTCTATAACGTTGGCTCTTGATACCAAATCTGTAACACCCCCATTTTTACATATAGCAGCGGAAGCTAATCTGGGGTATTACTTCAAGGTACAACAGTCATAATCATAGAAAACGAATCAAAAGAGTCGTTTTTGAAAATAAGTTATCATTCATTATTTCTTTAGAGTTTTTACAAACGAGAGGTTTCCAGAATCTAAAATACAACATTTGAATGATAACGGTTTTTCCATCTTTGTGTCCTCGTCACTCCGTGCCATTAGTTACCTGAGATAAAACATGCTAAAAAGTCAACACAAAGGTTGAGTGAAATCCATAGGTTTAAGTAATATAATTTGAATGCAAATGCGATATTTGGGTTACGTTGATATACACCTAGTATTGAAAACATAATTTATTATTGCCATTAGCTCATGATCGATGCCTTAGGTTATAATGATAATATTGCCCCTGCGGGCACCTTTGCCAAAATACCCGCGTGATTTCTAATGATGTGCAATTGGTTATCGTTACTGGATACACCAACGGGGAGTCCAACCCAAATATATATATTCACAACATTCGCGCTTACTACAGAGAGTAATTAACGGTTCATGATTATGGGGACTTAAAGGCAAAGCAGTTACTTAGGCAATAGTAAATTGAAATAGCATGTAGAAATATTGCATCATGTTTATAGCATGATCTCCCTCGCGGGTTTAATAAAAAAGACTTGAAATGCGAGGGCTATGAAACTCACTGACCAGTTATAGGGAAATGATATAATGTATAGGGAATGCAAGTACGGCTTCAACCCATGGCAATCACAGACAACCTTGGTTAATATATGGCAATTATTTGTTTGATTGTATATATAGTTTTTTGATATCGATGTTGGTTTTGATATAAAAATTATCTAAACTCCGTTGGGCCATCATGTTTTGTAGTCATTTAGTAAACGTTAGGAGCTAGGGCACTTTAAATCTAAACTCAACAACTCAGACAGAACGTAATACCAAGATGCAAACTTAATAATATGATAAGCTCCTTAGAATGTGGTATGTTTGGATACGGGGACATATTTTTGAAAGCACATTGATGTTGAATTATATAAGGATTGAACATAAGCAGTTTTAGCATTTTATACAATATCTGGATTGAAATGTTAAGCACGAGGAAGCGTTAATTAAAGTTATGTCTGGTAATGTTTTGAATATGATTTTACACTTTTTCAAAATGTTACATTTTAGACACTGAAGGTTGGAAACTGCAAGGTAGGACCTTGGGGTTGCTTTTTTAGATTTGGTCATTAATACTTTTTATTGATATACCAAGTAAACCTCTATCACTTTATTAATAAGTGACATAATAGACCCCTATAGTTATAACTTTGATAAAATGATACTTTTAGTCCTTTTAGTTATAAGTTTCTGAAATTTACGATATATACCCCTTGCATGGATTATAATTACAAAACATGTCCAAATTGCCATGCAAGCTTAATTTAACATTTCAATAGTCATTTATAAGTTATAATAAACTAAAATATGAAGATTTAACACAACATAAGTTTAATTTAACGATTCGTTAAGTTAAAAGGTAAAACGGGTCAAATTAGGGTTTCAAAATGAAAACGCGCGGGTTTTAAGGTCAAATTCTCTTATGACTTATCAAAGCACTTATTTTAACATTATAATAGCTTATTAGGATTGATTATAACAAAAGTTTACAAGTTTAACTCATAGTTTAAGTAAAAACATGAAATTAGGGTTTCGGGTGTACGGTTTTGGATCAAAAAGGCATAACACTTAGGTTTTTGAGTTCAAAGCTTTATATTATGATTTTAGCAAGAACATATGAACATTATGACGTTACATGAGCAGAATATAAGCTTATAGAACCTGGTTTGAGCTTATAGCTTGGAAACGGGTCAGAATCGGGACTTTCGGGCTTTCGTACAGGCTAGAGTAAAGATCCAGGGCTTCGTTTTGTGTCTTTTGCTTCCTTTCTGATAATTGAGACTTCTTAAGATCTATTAGAATTCATATTGAGCAAGGAGTTGCTACTATGAAGGGTTATAGAGGAGGAAGTGGGGGATGAAGAAGAATGAACACACTATGCCCCTATTTATACCCATTTGAAGGTATAATGAGTAAGCAAGCCTTAGGATCTGGTCTTAACACATAGAGGGTCTAGGGTATGATGTGTAGAAGCTAGGAAATCAATGGTGGAGGTCTATGAAGTAGCTTTGATGAGGTGTTTGTGGTTGGTGTATGCCGCGGCTGAAGAGAACAAAGGAGAGGCCATGTGCTCTTAATTTTGACCAAGGATTGGTCTAAGTAGGTGCATAAGCTGCTTGAAGGTTTCTAGAAGAGTTCTTGGGTGGGTCATTTGTAATGGTAGCAATTTAGGGGGGTTAAAATGGTCATAGAAGCAAACCGGGTCTATTTTGGGTTTGACGGGTTCTTCAAAGGTTTTAAACAGGTAATTGTGCTTATAATGATTAAGGAATGTTGAAATAAGGGTGTTAAGGTATGGGATTAATAGTAATTAGCAGAGATTAGCAATTTGTTTGGTTAAATGGATTAGAATTAAAGAAATGGAGTACGGGTTCAAATAGGGATGTTTAGAGGTTTTCTTGACTTTTCTTGGCTTTATTCTGCATACTTCTTGATTGGAAGTTGGAATACAAATTTCCTAGGGCTTTTATAAGTATTATAATTGAAAATTTGGTCATTGGTTTAATTATAATGGGTTGACAATTGTTAACACGGGTCAAAGTTACAATTAGGGCATAATTAGGGTTTTCTGGATTCGTTAAGGTTTTCTAGGCTTTGATTTCTTACACATTGCCAAGTTAATGATAGATAATGATTTGTAAACTCATTTTATGAGTTTATAATGGCCCTTGGTTGGTTATTTGGGATTAGAATGGTTTAAAACGAGTAAACGGGTTAAATGAACCAATTAGGTACATTTAGGGTTTCTAGGATATGTTTTACGTACAAGTGAGGTAAAATGATGAAGTAATGATGAGATAATGATTTAATAGGATTGATATGATTGTAAAATAAGCTTTTACAACTTATTTGAGTGTTGGTTTGGGTTTACAATGGATAAAATCCAAGAAACAGGTCATGGTTTAGAAACTAGCTCGGTTTTAGGGTTTAGGGTTTTGAATTAGGGTTTTGAGTGTAAAAAGATGTATGAAAGCTTATGTATGGAATAATTAGGGTTCATATATTGTAAAATGAGTATATTAGCTTGCTTAAGTGGTAGTGAAGAGATGAGAATGAAAATGGAGGTAAAACGGCTATTTTAGAGATCATGCTTAATGACTTGTACATTGAGCTTTTAGAGATTTGTACTTTGACTTGAAGAGATTTTATATTTTAAATGAGATATCATATTACTTGTACATATGCTTTAGTAGCTTGTGCATTCACTTAAGGAGTTAACCCTTCCATGAGATTAGGGTTTAGGGCATCCGATAATGGTTTAAAGCCCGTTTTGTTATGATGTTGCAAATGGTATCTTTTAGGAATATTGTACCTTGTAATAATGATATTATGATATAGACTTGATATGTTATGATGTTTGCTTGACATATATGAAGATAGGATTGCCATATGTAGGTTGTCTGAGTCCGTTAACTTGAGTTATGCAGGTTATATTGCATATTGAGATATTGGCAAAGTAATGTAATGTAATAAAGCGAAAAATTTCCCTGAAAAAGGTGAGTTCATATATAATTGATAGATTGTACATCATCTAACTTAATAGATGGATATTTACATTTATGAAAATTGTGGGTTGTTATATGTTAGCTCTTTCAGTTCAAATTTTAAGTTTTGATTCTCTTTAAGAATCTCAGTGTTTACATGCTGATGATAAGAAGATCAAGTTTTGTTGTTTTAATACCAAAACCTGTTCTTTGCATGTATTCAATTCTTGAACAAGATTTCTTTATTTTGACAAAAGATTGTTTCTTTTTTCTTCAACATAGTTAAGATCAATACATAGATAATCTAGAAAGGATTTTCTATCATCATTATCTTCCATTTAGAGAAGAGTGTGTACATTTTTCATAGAAATCTTAGTCCAATCACCATTTCTAGCACTTTCTTTGCCAACTAAAATTCTTTCTTCGTCAATGAGTGCCATGAAGGCTTTAACTTCAGTTACTTCATTTTCATCAGACTATACTTCTTCATCATCCCAATCATACGTTTCAGCAATGACACCTTTGTCTTTACCTGAGGAAGAACTGGGAGCTAAAGCACTGGAACTGAGGAGGGTTAGTTTAGCTTTGATTTTGTGGTATTTGGCCTCAAAGTCCTTGATTTGCCTCGGTTCAGGTTTATTTTCAGATGAAAGGAGAAGTTTTGATTGAAAAGGTGATTGATATGAAGGAACTGATGTCTTTGACCAACAGTCTCTTGCAAATTGACCCTTTTTGCCACATTTATGGCATTCAGTTTGGTCAGTTGCTTTTGCATTGCTAAACCTTTGAGTACCTTTTTTGAAGAGCCTTTTAGATTTGGATAAAAGAGCCCTTGCTTAGTATTCCTCCTCTAAGTCATTTAAGTACTCATGACTGCTTCTTGTATCCTCTTCATCATCAAGACTATCTTGAAAGTCCTGGATAATAGAGGTAGAGAAAAAGACAGTTTACAGAGATGTTGCAGAGACAAGTGATTTGCTCTTTTTAGTCACATAAATATTGTCTATTAGGTTTTCTTCATATTTGAGTTTACTAAATAGAGAAGCAAGCTTAAAATCTTTCACATGATTTGTGTTTCTAAGACTTTGACAGAAACTTAGCCACTTCTTTGGTAACCTATTTATAAAACCAGTATTTATTTCTACGCTTCTGGAAACGGGTTTAATTGCCATCATTTACTAATTCATTTACCAAAGCTTTATATCTGGTGAAAGTTTGTGTTAGAGATTCACCTTCTTTGAATTTGAAGGTGTTATAGCACAACTTCAGGTCTATGACCCTACTTTCTTTCACATTAGAGGGCCTCTCATGATATAGTATCAGGTCATCCTAAGTAGATTTTGCAGTTAAGCAGTTTATGACAGAATTCATTTCGTCATCTGGAAGGACGGACATGATGAGACTTTTGAGTTTTGCTGTCTAAGGTTAGCATCCTTCTTTCAGGCTGTCCTTTTTTGACGCCAGATGCATAGCCGTGTTTAGAAGTTATCGTTTGGAGAATGTATATTGATAAGTACCGTTTGAAATGATGTTTTCAAATTGAGGTTCAATACCAATAATATGGCACATGAATCTCTTTTTCCAATTGGTGAAATTTTCCTCCTCTAGTACAGGAGCTGCATTTAACTGGCCACCCCTGTATTCAAGAGTCTGTGGTACTTCTATTATTGCCATTTAAGATGGATCTTAATTTTAAAAATCTTTGAGCCTTTTTTATATATCCTTTAAAAGGGATTTTATAAACCAGAAAGCTCTGATACCACTTATTGGTTCCTTGGAATCTGATATAAGGTTTATCAACTTTAAACTAATCAGATTCCATAGAAACAAAGTGAGTATTAAACAAATATATATAAACAATATAAAGAACAAGTTTAAAACACACAGAAGTACTTTTCAACGTATAGACTTTTATTAGAATCAAATAAAGAATCTATGACACACCTTGCTTGCGGAATAGCAAGGTGGTTGAATGAAAATTAGAGTGTTATCTCCTTCGAACTTATTCTCTAACCAAAGTTGTGAGAATAAGAAAACAAACTTGTTATGACTAAACCGAAGCTTCAGCTTTTAGTAGTACGAGTCAGTTTGTTTGAGAGATAAATGAACTCTTCAATGTGTATCACATTAATTAGTAGAGATAACATTTACTCTGGGAATCCCTTTCCTTTTATAGGCAAAGGGATTAGGGTTTACAAGTTTTAACCTAGCTACGTGTCAAACATTAAATGGGTGGTTGAGCTACCATTTAATGCACGTTTGCTTTCTAGTACTATGTACAATCCTTTAAGGAAAGTTGTTGTACTTCTATACAAACTTTAGAAGTAGCATTTCCTAAGGAGATTGCTTTATTCCTTTTGACATAAAGTAATCTTTTTCCTGCCTTGTAAACCTTCTAGAAGTGAAACAACACGTTTCAGCTTCTGTTAAGGAGATAGACAACGTTCAGCTTGGAATTGTCAGCCAAGCTGAACTAAAGCTCCAATCAAGAGTCCTTCTTCAGTTTCTATACCGCTGCATACACTGAAGTAAAGATACTTCCCAATATTGTAAGGACCTGAGGAGTTGACGCTGAAGGAATTTCAACGACTGAAGCTGAAAGGCATCAGTGACTCAAACTGAAAGACTTCAGTTTGAGAAACACTTAGGGGATTTTATGTTTAAACCTACTAAAAGACTGAAGGGCTCAGGAACTGAACCCAATACTTACCCGAACGAGGATGTCAATCCCAATAGATCTATTTATAACACTCACGTTTACACAAAGTAAGTAACGGTTCATGATATTTGGGGCACAATGGATTATCGCTACTCAGGCCTAATCGTAATCATTTAAAGGAAAAGTACTTGCGTTCATAAGTATAAAACAAAGCAATGTATCTCACCCCAAGACTTATAAAACATTTGTAAAATAGTTAAAGCGGGGCTATAAACTCACCTTAAATGAAAGTATCGGTTTTGAGAAAATTGATCATAAGATAATGTCACAAATAGTTCCGAATGCAACATAATTAAATATGGGTCGACTTAGAATTATGCAAGTGAAATGAAATGATGCAATATGTTTTTATAACATTATATCACCACCTAATAGTTTGCGTTTTAGTTTTATAAGTTAAAATAATATTTACGTCTAATTCGCCAATTTTATCCGTCATTATATATCTTACTATTATTTTTAATTAACCATTACAATAAATCTGATCTCGCTTACTAAGTAATATTTTTAAAAGTTTATGATGCGTATAAATAATATATAAGTCATACCATAATATTTCTTAAGGTTTTAATAGCTCAAACAAACCTGAAAACGGCCGAAAACTCAATTTTTATATTTCAAACAACACTCTTTTTATATGAAAATACATGCAGGAACTTAATAATATTTTTAGAAAATAGTCCGACTTTAAAAGGGCATAACTCCTTTGTTACATTGATTCACGGGTCGTTCAAAAGCGAGAATTTAACGAAAAATCACAACCTACAAGTTTTCCCTTTTGAGTTTAACTCGACTCGGACCCGAAATGGGTCAAAAGTATCATTTTAAAAACTGGACAGCTTTATATAAAAAAATAGTTTTGCCGGAAAAATTACTCAACTTCTTTTGACCATATTTCCTTCGTTTTAAGTCTGATTTTTACGTTCTTTATATTCACAAAATCGTATGAAGGTGTACTATCATATTTTTTTAGGCCTCGACTACTCAAGATCAGATTTAGTTCGAAAACCTAGGTATTAAATCCGGATAGCAACATATTTATTTCTATTCTACCTTTTAAATTCACCCACAAATTGCAACTCCATACTAACCTAATCCATCCACAAATTTTCATCACAACAATAAACCCATACTAACCTAGTCCCTTCCACCAATTTATCACAAATAATTATAAATTTAAAAACAAGGATAACATCTACACTTTTCTAGATCAAGCTTATTTTAAACATCTTTAATAATAAAGCTAAGTTTTCAACAAGTAATTTATTTAGTGACAAAATAAGTTGTACACATATATGAGTATATTTTTATTAGTCATTTTAAACATTCTTTACAAGTTTAAATATAGAAAGTTTACTTGTTTCTTTTAAACAATCTTTACAAATACAAACTAGTGGTAATATAAAATTTTCAAATATGATGATTATACAATATATGAAGATGGAAACTATGAGATGAGAATTATAAACCTTAGAAGATGAAATAATGAGATAAACTATATTAACTAGATTAACACCTAAATCAAACCCCAAGTTGTTTGATTATCACTATAACCCTTAAATCTTCTTGGAATGCACTAGAAAAATATCCAAAGCTTCTTGTTCTTGCCTTGTGGTTGGTCGTCTGATTTCAAGAGAGAAAGGAGAAGATAAAATTTAGTTTTTGTTTATGAGAAGTGTGTGTGAAGAGTTTCTAGTTAATAGTATTTATAATGCTAGTCATGGTAAGCCTTAAAGTGTCTTTAGGGGCTTATTAAGAGAATCTCTAATTTTTGGCTTAGATAATAAGGGTCGCCGGTTTTAAGGAGTGAAAGAGAGGTTAGGTTGGGTATTAGGGGAGCTCTTGGTTCACTTGCAAGCATAAGAGAAAGTTTAACATGGAAATGGTATGGTTCAAGGACCCAAGATGTTGCATTTACCTCATATAGAGGGGGGGGAGGGGGGGGGGGGAGGGAAACGGCTTGGACTAAATAGAGATAGGGAAACATAATTTAATTTTAGATATCTTGTATTTATACATAAGTGTAAGTATTTATTTACTAAGGTGGTAGTGTATAATGCATGTATGCATGCATAAATCGGTAAATTTGAGTGTTTTTGTAAAACTTTCAAAATAAATTACATAGACTTCTAAATTATATATATAAGTCATAAAACCTATTTTTGACATAAACTTATATTTATTTAATGTTGGATTACGTTTAAAGTTGTTTTTCGGTTTAAGAGATTTAACTTAACGGTTTCATATAAAAATAAACACGTAAGGGTCCAATCTGTAACACCCCCAAATTGGGTCGTAGCGGAATAAGGGTCAGGGGCATGCTATTTCTTAGATCAATAACACAAGATATATATAGAACGACCAAAAAGTCGTTTTAAAACTGATACATTGGATTAAACAACTGTTTGATACAAATAGCCCGAAGCTTTAACTTGTTCCTTGTTATTATTACAAAGATACTGGTTCACAACACATGAGTTTCCCAAAACATAATACAACCATATCTTTAGCATGACATCCCAAAACAAAATCACCAATGTATCCTTGGCACCTTATGCTTACTGATCTCCTGAAAAACATTGCTTTAAAACGTCAACAATAATGTTGGTGAATTCATAGGTTTGATAAATCGTATATTGTAGGACCACAAGATTTCCCAAGTGTATGATAATGCAACAGATGCAGACATCATATAAATGTAATTACGTTGCCCTAAGCTCATGACACTGAAGCTCGACATAAATGAATACCATATAAATGGCCTACATTGCCCGTGATGATGTTCTAACCCGCAACATCCTATGTTCGACATGGTATACGTTCGTTTGCCCAGTGATAGCTAATCACCCGAACGGGGATGTCAATCCCAATAGATCTATTCATAACATTCGCGCTCATAATCCAGTAACTGACAATTCATGATAATGGGCTCAACTAGGGTTATCGCTACTTAGGCAACACGTAATCATAATATAAAACTTAACCACTTGTGTCCAATTATAAAACATTGCATGTTTCTCACCCCAAAAACTTGTAAAACAAATCATGCAAAACGTGGGGCTATGAACTCACCTTGAGTGAGCGTATGTCTAGTATATCACAGATAATGCGTCACGTAAATCGTCAGATGCAACCTATTTAATTTAAGGTTGTATAAGTACTAAGCATGATAATTAACATCTACCATATACAATTCTACATAGCTAATCACCATCTAATTGTTTTGGTAAGATTGTGTTTAATAAGTTAAAACGTTTATAATTTCCGTTGTAGTAAAACTGGCGTAACTTTCGCGTTTCAAGTCCGTTTCTTGCGTTTCTCATGTCCACGCTTTCGTATTAAGACGATGTATCAAAATTTGGACCTACTGGTGAACAGTAACTTTTACTGTTCACACCAAACCCTAATTGTATTTATATAGTTTTTGTTATCGTAAAACCCGTAAATGTCGTATTTTCTTTGTTATAGCTCCGTTTTTAACGATTCTTTCGAGTATGTTCTCGTAGTTGAAATTTCTATTGATTTATAAGGTTTACAAAAATATATGTTTCTGTAATGAATAGTAACTTTTATAAAAATAGTTTTATAAAAGTATTTATTGTCGTAAACTCGCGTAATGCGTAACTTCTTTGTTTTTAATCAAAAAATTATGATTCTTATCATTTTGGAATCCTAGAAATGTGTATAATCTGTTAAAAACATCAAACTTTCTGTTTTGTATAATTTTTATAAAGGTTATTTTATAAACCCGTTTAATTAACGTATAACTCGTAATTAGCGTATCTTTTTTGTTATTAATCCGTTTTTCGAGTTCTTTACATATTCGGGATCGTCGTGAGACGTATTATTTTTATAAGATGTCAAACCTACTGTTGGAAATTTGGATTTCAAACAGCCCCTTTAATTCAAAGTGTATACTTTTATAATAAGCTTGTTTTATGTACTTTTCACTTTAGTAGTTTATCATAAAACCCTTATAACTGTATTTGACATATGTGATACTTATATTAATGTCCAAAAGTTCATCCATTGTCCTCATAAGTCCATGGTAACAAGATTAACAAGTTATTTATACACATTTACTTGTAGCTCTTTAAGTAAATCATTAGAAACCCTAATCTTGCATTAACACTTTTTAAGCTTAACCAAGATTGTAAAACACTTATGTATCCATTTATAACATGATCTTACCATCAACATAACATGTGTATAAGTGCACAAATTCATAACCACAAGTAAAAATACATTTTACATGTTAAAAAGGTCCTAATGGTGATTTTACTACATAAACATCATATACACATATAATCATGAAAATGAAAAGATAAAGGTTTTAGGTAACCTTAGTGATGATGTATGATGATGAAAAATGTGTGCTAAACCCTTGTTTAGACTTTAAACCAAAGCTTGCAAACAAGAAAACCCTAGATTAGGTTATGAACCCT
This sequence comes from Tanacetum coccineum, assembly GCA_026074375.1. NCBI lineage: Eukaryota > Viridiplantae > Streptophyta > Magnoliopsida > Asterales > Asteraceae > Tanacetum > Tanacetum coccineum. The sequence goes on along the minus strand of BQNB010088370.1, from coordinate 3,632 downwards.
AATCTCACTTTCTTTTCTTTAATACTTATAAATGGTTAACCAAGGCTTGCAAACACCTTAGTATATCTTAGGAATGATGTGTAATGGCTTGTACAGGTTGTAGAAAATTTTGTATGGATTATGTATGAAGGGGTGTGTGAGCCGTGGGCTTCAAAGGAGAAAAAGGGAGAAAGTTTTGATCTTTTACACCAAGTGTTAAGTGTATGTATGTGTTTATCTCATATACATTTATTATATATGATCTAGCTAATCAAAAGATTGCAATAGTGGTCAAGAAACACAAATAAGGGTCTTAAGGAAAGTTGTAGTCAAAGTGAGACATATTAGGGCTAGGTTTAATTGCCATGGTGTTGTACAAGACCAAGTTATGTAATTTGTGTGCTTCTTGTCCCTAATGTTGTTGTGTGCCATGTTATAGGGGGGGGGGAATAGGTTTCTAAAAGTCTTTGATATTTAACATAATATCTAGTCCATTTTATGTAAGTTACTAGTTGTAGGTTTTGCATAAAATGTTTATTTTGTACATGATTCATGTATTGGTTTATTTTCTTGTGTACAAAGTGTAAAGTGATATTAACTTGGGTAAAGTTTAATAAAACTTTGGGTATTTGGTATAATTGTGGGTATTTGTTGAAGCGTATGAATATTTTTGTGGTTCCGGGTATGCCTAAACTTAATTTATCGTGAAACGTAAACACTTTACGTAACCGATAAAAATAAAATGAACAAAGACCATAATTATTCTCAAAATAATTATTTAATACTTGATTGATGTAAACGCTTAATTGTTTGGTGCCTGTTTACATTGAACATTAATTTTTAGCTTACGCGATTTTACTTAACACATGAAATTACAAGCAAACGCGTACGACACTAAAAATAAATAGTAGATTTATCGACGTCGTCAATGACTTGAAAACACGGGGTGTTATACAACGGGTGTCTTTGCCAAAACAGCCGCAAAGTTATTCAAATGTGTGCTATTGGTTACCGACAGTATAGGTACACCAACGGGGAGTCCAGTCCTAAATAGATCTATTCACAGCATTCGCGCTTACCCCGACGAGTAATTAACGGTTCATGATAGTGGGGACTTAATGGAAAAAGTAGGGACTTAGGCAATAATGTATCAGAATAGCATACAGAAAAATACTTGCATTCATGGTTTATAGCATGTATCCTCCTCACGGGTTTATGAAACATTTAAAAGATTGAATGCGAGGCTATGAACTCACCTTAACAGTACAGGGAAATCTGATTGATGGCAAAAGTATATGAAATGAAAGTAACGACTTCGTCACGCAACCTGGGGTAATATGTCAAGTCTTAGTGTGATGGTTTATGTTTCAAAACTTCATGATGTTTAACGTATGTCTTTGATTTATCAATTTATGGAAATATTGTATCACTGTTCGGGCCATCATAATTCAGAAGTCATGTAGTAAACGTTTGAGGAGCCAGGACACTTTAAATCGTAAATCCAGCAAACTCGTCAAAACGTATACCCAAATGAAATCCCTTATATGAAGCTCCCTATTAACTTGATACGATAAGATTTTAAGTTTCTTCAAAAGCTATAAGTTACGTTAAATATATAACGTAATTGATTGAAAATGCGTCGATCGTTGATTAATAATGACAAATGTGTCGGGTTTTAACATAATCGAGTTTTATAATATTGATATATACTTTTATAATTTGTATAAAAATATTATATTTTATATTTTAAGAATACAAAAAAGACAGTATATACCCTTGGTTTATAAACTTTTACAAGTTTAGTCATTTATATATAAGTATATATAATTTAAACCTTTAACTTTAAAATTTATCAAAAAAACCCCTCATAGTTATAACTTTAGGAAAATGACATTTTCAGCCCCTTTAGATATAAATTTCAGAAAGTTACGATATATACCCCTATGCATAGAAACTTTTGCAAAACAAGTCCAAAAAGCCATGCAAGCTTATTTTATGATTCCAAATAATATTTGCAGGTTATAGCTTATTAGTATAAGCTAAAATAAGATGTTTTAATGTAACAAAATTTTAGAAAAATGATTCGTTAGCTAGAAAATCAAAACGGGTTATTTTTAGGGTTTTTACCAAAAACACATGGGTTAAGGATTCAAAGCTTCAAACAAGAGTTCATATATGATATTAAGTGTATAATGAACATTATTGTACAAAATATAAGCTGATGGAACAAGATCTTAGGCTTAGTTGAGCTAAAATGGGTCGAAATGGGGTTTTCGGGTTCGTACGCCTTGCAATGGCATCAAGGCTTCATTTTTCTTGATTCTTGGCTTCTATTATGAGCTTAGGGACTTCTTTTGATCTTCCTTGATCTAAGTTAAGATTCCATTGATGAGTATATGAGTTTTTGAGGTGTGATTTGAAAGGAATGGGGAGTTTGGCTATTTATAGGCTCAATTAGGGGTATTACTTCTTAAACATTGGTTCCAAAATAGCTTAATCTTTACTTCTTCTCTTCTAGGGCTTGACTAGATCATGGTTTCAAGAATTGGTTTAGTTTTGTGGTGAGTTTTAGAAGTGTGCATGTTTCTGGTATATATAGGCTCGAAATAGGAGTGGAGGCCAAGTTTGTCTGGAATAGTGGCCAAGTTCTATCAAGGGTGACTAAGGGAAGCTAGGGACATTACTTAGCAAGATGTTAACCAAGTAGGTGACGAGTAGGTCAAGGAGGTGGTGTGGTGTCGGCTTGGGGTACAAGGAGGTGACTAGGTGCTTTTGCTTGGTGCTCAAGGGTGTTAGTAAGGTGGTGACAAGGTGTGGTGAGGGCTAGCTTGGTTAAGACTTGGTTTAGAACTAGTTTTGTCGGGTTCATTAGGGTTTTGGGTTAGGGTTAGGGTTTAGGACGAGCTATGGGGTGAAATTGGAGGGAAAAATAGTTTAAATGTTGTGCTAGATGAGTTTGTAACTTGTGCTAGATAGGTTGTAAGAAATCTCTATAGAAATTGGAGGGAAAATGTGAAATTCGAATGTTGTGCTTTACCGGGTTGTACCTTAAGCTTTAAGGTGTTGTACTAGGGTTTTGGAGGGAAAATATAATTCAAATATTATGCATTGGTAACTAGTACACTTGCCTTATTAGTTTGTATATTTGTATTGTATGGAAACTTTACATGTAGTCGGGGTTTCGATATAAACGTTAACGTATAAAGTCCGTTTTATAATAACGTTATGAATAGTACGTTAAATAAATAACGTATGTGGTAAAAATGGATATTTGAACATATTACTTGATATAAACGTTGATGGAATTGGCATTGGTAGTTGCGTGAGCTCGCTTACTTTGAATATGTAAGTTACATTACATAATAGATAGAATGAAAACAAAAATATTTCTGTGAAAATGGTTATATTAAACATAATAGATGGATAATTACACTGAGGAAAATTATGGGTTGTTATACGCATTAAGCTCATGACACCGAACGTTAATAAACATATATCTTTTCATATGCCAATTTGCCCCAGAACAAGGATTATTGTCATATACCTACTACTTCTAACTAAAAACGTCTGTTTGACAAGGTGTTCACAAGGATTCATACCTCGGACGGGGTTGTCCAACCCAATAGATCTATTTAATGCATTAGCGTTCATCT
>BQNB010088368.1:0-22762 GCA_026074375.1 Tanacetum coccineum | reverse complement strand
GTGACTAGCTATCACCGAGAACGAACGTTATAGCATGTCGAATCTGGGATGTTTTTGGGTTGAACATCTATTCGGGCAGAAATTGCAATATATAGTTTAATTGCAAGAAAGATCGTCGAGCTTCAGTGTCATGAGCTTAGTGTAAATGTAATCTAGTTTTTGTGAGATCTGCATGTGTTGCATTATCACTAAAAAGTCTTGCGGTCCTACACATTATGATTTTATCAAACCTATGAATTCACCAACATTATTGTTGACGTTTTAAGCAATGTTTTCAGGAGATCAATAGGCATGGGATGCCAAGGATGCATTGGGTTATATTTTGGATTGCACGCTTAAAGATTTAGGTGCATCATATTTGGGGAAATGTATTGTCAACTTTTGTAATATTCGACAATGAACAAGTAAAGCTATATGCTTTTGTATTAAATCTTTCAATTAAATCCAATGTATCATTTTAAACGACTTTTTGTGTCGTTCATATATATCTTGTGCTATTGATCATGAAGTAACACGCCCCGGACCCTTATTCCGCTGCGACCCAATTTGGGGGTGTTACATCATACCTGGTCACTAATACATGTTTCCAAATCTTAAGAGTAAAGACCACTACACCCAACTCTAAACCATGCGTGGTATAGTTCTTTTCATGAATTTTAAAATGCCACAATGCATACACAATCACCTTACCTCTTTTCATGAGCACACATCCCAACCCTTTATTTGAATCACAGCAAACTACAAAATCTTCTGCTCCATCAGGTAATGATAATATTGGTACATTACACAGATTGTCCTTCAACGTCTGAAAGGCTTCCTTTTGTTCCACGCCCTACTCATACTTCTGATTCGTCTGTGTCAGTGAAGTAAGGGGTTTAATAATCTAAAAAAAATTGAGATAAACGTCGATAGTAACCATCCAATCCCAGAATGACCATATCTTTGACGGTGTCTTAAGAGCTTTCTAATTCTTCGCTACTTCAATCTTGCTTGGGTGCACATGAATACGATTGCTGTCAACCACATGCCCTAGAAAATGTACTTCTTATAACCAAAATTTGAATTTAGAAAACTTGACAAACAACCTCTCCTTCTTTAACAGTTCCAAAACTAATCTCAAATGAACCTTATGATCCTCCTTCTTAACAAACAACATAGGCGCTCCCCACGGAGAGTGACTTGGTCGAATAAAACGTATATCGAATGAATTCAAAGGGTTACGAGTTATCTAATAAGGTAGTAAACGAATATCGAATCAAGGCTAGGAAACATATAAGGGATTTCACAGGTGAAAAGAGAGGCAGATCAATTGTCATGAGAATCCTTTAAAGAAAGGATAGAATATTTATACCGATAGGAAACGCAATCAAAAGAACCAACAAACGCACCACAAAATAAAACGAGCACATATCGAATAACGATACGTATCAAGATTGATAATTGAAAGGATCGAATTCTTATACCAATAATCGACTTTACGCGAAAGACCCAACTAAATACTGGTTTTATAAAATTCATTTTAAAAAAAATAAAGAAAGTCGTTTTTAATATTAAAAAAATCATTTTAATTTAGAATTCTTCTTGAATATAATATTTATAAAATTTATATTTAAACATGGTTGTCATGAAATCCAAAGACAGTTATTTGACGGTGTATCACATCTTACCATTATGTATCATTCTAAATCTACCTTTTATGATAACAAATAAAAATATAATTTATCCAGCATAAAAAAATATAGTTTCATATCTTATTTGTAAAGATCATTTCAAACATATCTTATTCACAAAGTTCATTTTAAACATAGTCTTGACAGTCAACCGGTATCACATCGTTTCATAAAAATCATTGTAAACATAGTTTTCATAATAATAAAATGCATTCACATAAAAGCGGTATCACAACGTATTCATAAATCAATTAATAAAATAGTTTTCCCCCAAACCTCATCAAGATATAATTCAAAAGGATTTTCATAACTCGACATCAATATAAAATATATTACTCAAACTAAGGACATCGTAACACAAAAGGAATTGTAAAATACCGTAAGGGTTCTGACACAAATCTAGGATTAGAAAGCGAAAAAAGTACAAAGAACCATATAGTCAGAATAAAATTCAAACGAACACGTACCAAAGAAATTCATGCAAAGACATTACGAACCAAAAGAAGAACGTAATGACTCATCGTACTAACGATCAAAAGGACAACATAAAGAAACAACAGTACTAACATATTGCAAACATGTTACGAAAACTGAAGGATATATAAATAAGGGAGTAATTATACATACTAACTTGTTACGAACAAATACCGCTCGAAAGAAAATCAGATATACATACGAGTAATCAATGCCAGGAAAGAACCAATGAAATGTACCAATAGCAAAAAAATAGCAGATCCAAACAACCAATATATATCAAGATGCCAAATGGGAATGATGGAACATTCGTACAGACATGGTACGAACAAGGAATGCTAAAATGAGAGTTAGATATCCTGAACGAAAAATCGAGCAAACGGACAACCCAATAATCATAATAGTATAAATAAGAGGTATCCAAAATATTCATAATCGTTAGGCAGAAAGAAACTTGATGACTACGCAACTGAGTCCAATAATATCGCACCTTAGTTAAGAGAATAATCCCCTAACTATACAACAATCCTTATCATGAACGCACACATCACAACATCTTACACTACCACCTTACTAACAAACACAAATCAACGCAATCATCTTACACTACCACCTTACATACATATAATAACATCTTACACTACCACGTTATCATGAACGCACATATTACAACATCTTACACTACTACCTTTATAATTATGTTGGCCACCCATAATTATAAGTAGTCACATATGTACTTACTTCCAAGACTACCTATTTCAATGATAATGCACAAATATCTACATATATCACATAGAAATCTTACACGACCCTAATATAAAACAAACATGATGCTCCATCAAAACAATATTTTTTTATATAAAGATAAAATCAAAAACGACAGAAAGAAAACAAAGGTCAAGTGCCAAAAAATACGTAATATTTGAAAGAAATCATCGATAGCAACATGTCGGGGTAAAAGACGAAATAAACTTATGTTGGGCCTTGCTTTGGGTTGACTTTGCTTTTGCAAGAGTCACCTAACTCCGTGGGTCCATGCCAGCTACGAGCATCCGACGGGAGATCTGAGTCGGCCTCCTTCTACGACTCGTCTAACTACCCTTCCTCCTTCGGTTCCTCGAGAGGCTCCTCCTCAATTGGCTCTTGTTTTGAAGCTTTTGATATCAAGTAGCTTGTAGGTCGAAATAAAACTCAGAGAAAAGCAAGAAAACAAAACGCCTAGATAGCTAAACAAATAGATCCTATTACGCAGCTATATGAAGGACTCCTAGGTTATAGTCTGGGTCAAACCACCTACTTCTCTATAACTAAAGGCTCTGATACCAATCTGTCACACCCTGCCAAGGCCGAAACGCGAGGCGTAACAAGAATGGATATCATCACAACACAATGGTGTCTATATAGAGAATTACAATGCATAAAAGAAACCAAGGTATAGACCCAAGGTGTCATGAAAATACCCAAACAAACATAAAAGATAACTGGCATCTTGTATTGAAGCAAAAGCGTTCACGTCAATACCAAGACATGCAAAACATCCAAAATAAACCTAAGCAGATAAAATCAACAAGATTCAATATTCATTCACGCATGAAATAAACTAGGAGATTAAACTCCGCAAGCAGCCTATGGTCTCTCTAGCCACTCCTCTTATTCTTAAGATCCTCATGATGCTTACCTGAAAATGCTGCTTAAAAACGTCAACACAACAGTTGGTGGGAGTCATAGGTTTACGATACGCAATTCAAACTTTCAATCAATTACTGTGATTAATAAATACAGGGTAGGACAATTATGACTATCATGAACTTATGCTAACATGCAATCCAAATCATCATATCAACAACCAATTATTGGGTAGGTGTACCCATCTGATCCATTACAATACTGGGTTGGCGTACCCATCCGATCCATTCCAAAACTGAGTAGGTGTACTCATCCGATCCATTCAACAACACTTGACATGCCAAAAATAGAACATGCAAGTAAATCACAATCAACATGTAACATCAAGTCATGTAACAGTCACACAATGTCCATACTCAAATTAAAACACATAATCACAGCAATTTAAAATATTTCAAAACCATTTGCATCATTTCCATCCTAATTTAAAAGCAATGTAAAAAAGAGGGACTATGAAACTCACCTAATGCACAGCTACTTCACAATATCCTTGCAATCAACTAAACACAAATAAAACCCATGTTACACGCAGTTAAGCTAAATGCTCAAGACGATGTAACAATCAATTGATGGACTACTAAGTTTATATTATGATTATAAACGCTTTACCATACTTCCCATATCTCACTTATACTCTAAATACCTTTAATTATTTATTCTTGTTTTCTAGTTTCGGCAGAATTTTGTAGTCATTTATGACCACAAACAAAATACTAAATCATCAAATTTCCTTTTCTCCTTTCATTTCCTACCTTCCCAATGGGTTATGAACTACTGTGGTTTTTTAGAAAAAACAACATCGAGTCTAACTATTTTATAAAAATTCAACAACACAAAGTACCTAGAATTTGCCCTGATTCGACTATCAAAAAGTTTAGCTTGAGCAGACCCATTTAAACATTTGGTAAAATTCTAAAAAAATTCTAGAAAAATCATAAACATCATAAACTTGCTACAATAGCAATACCATCAATTAAAAAGACGTTTTACTATGGTTTTTGACCTCACAAACACAACCCAAAATCTGCCCCTAAAACTCAGTTTTGACAACAGATATTGTTTGATTAATTTGACTTACTTTCACTCACTTTTAATTCATGAAACCACCAAGGTTGGAAAGTAGACTCTCTGTAGATAATTTTAACCTTAAGAAAATCAATAAAAGCTATTCGTATGAACAAGTTATGACTCTCGCAAGATGACTTAAAATTCTGCCCAGATTTTAATTTTGAATTTAACACAATTAAACCTAATTAAACCCACCCATATGCTAATTAGTATCCCCTAATCAATAATAGATGATTATTACTTCATAATTACAGAACTTTAATGAACCCTAATCCATCAATTAATTGATTACATAATTAAGACAAAGATTACCATAATCTAGACTACTAGAATAATGATTTGACATAGTTTTAGATTTGAGAAAGATGATCTAACCTTAACCTTGAAGCTTTAAAAAACTCTAATGGCTTCTATGGTTTTGGGGAGGGAGTCGACACACAAAGAACAAAATAATACTGACTTTGGGTTTTTTATAAAATCCTAATTAGACTTCTAATTGGAGTGGACTTGGTTTCCCTTTTTTTTGTGATAAGCCGATCCAACAACACCCCTTAATATATTTTTTTATATATTTTTTTTTACAAAATTCAGCCCCCCTTTTTTTATAAAAGAATTTTTTTAAACTACTTTTATTAACCACACTACTTAATTATTTTTAAACATTCTTTTAAATACACTACTTAAAATTTAAGACACAATTACTACTATAAATTTACCAACTAAATTTATTTATTACATCCTAATTAAACTATAAAATCTTAATACACTAAATAATTTATACCCGAATCACGATTTACACTCGATAACTCTAAATTCTCAATCGCTTCCAATGCTCAAATGCACTAAAGCTCAAACGCACTTATTTTCCAAGATCACCATCAAATACTAAATGAAATGACTAAATCATTCATTTCCTCTATCACAAACTCATATAATAACACATATATCAAACAACATAAACCACTAAATCGACTTACACACGTAGCTCGAAACTCATAACACTAGACATGTTAACACTAACGGTTAAACTAACCCAGTTTGATCACGGTTGTCACATAAATCATGCATTTATGCCCAAAATAGGTACTTAATCGTTCCTTTTCAGGTATTTAATATTTGAAAGGCATTTGGAGGAAATACACGTGACTTGAGCTCATTTGGAGAAGAAACGGACAAGACTACGGACCTACACCAAAATCACTTGAAGATTATGCTTACAGAGCGTGGAGACGGCGTCGCAAGCATAAAGCAACGTCGTCATGATTTACGAAGCAACAACGTTAGTACATTGGTGATGCCGTCAGAACATGACAACTGAAGTTAACTTAGAAGTTCTCGTGTCTCGAGATTAAGAATCCCATTTAAACGTTACCCTGAGCGCGTTGAAGTACAAGATATTGTTTTGATCATAACTTATTAATACGAATTGGATTTCGACGATTTCTATAGCCCACGCTTTCCAGTACGAGAAATCTACAAACTAAGCTAAAAATGTCGTTTGTGGTGACGCGTCACATGTTATTTGGGTGACGCCAGCATGAAGGTCGGTTTTGGGTTTTGCCTATAAAATACAACTTCCTAAACTTTGTTTTTATCAGGTCCCTAACCCTAAGTCCGATTATAGGATTTAGGTAGATGTTTTTCCAGCAACTTAAAAGGTCTAATTCAATCTATAAACATCTTGTAATGGTTTGATTATCACTTATACCTTAATTCATGTCATCAATTCCTTTAATTGATTATGATTTCTCTTGTTTGAGTATGCTTGGCTAATTCATCTAGTATTTATTTAGGAATGTATGAGCCTTGTCATTGATTGATTATATCTTGTTTTTTGTGACAGATTCAATGAGTATAATTGATTATAGTTTATAATTCTTGTTTCCTATTGCTTCTTGTTGATGAGTGTGCGCGGTTAGCTTATAGAAACCAGCTTTTGTCGTGTATCGCTTATTTTCGACACATCTAGGGATACGCGAGTGTTCTCATCTTAATCTTACTGTGGTTTAAGAAAAGGATACCATGCGGTAACAGTCTTAATACTACATTCCCTATTATATGATTGATCCATCTTTAAGATTATTTCAATGCCATGTAATGTACTCTTAGGGGCCTTGTAATAGTCTTCATACTACCTTACTTGTGTGTTGCCCTAACGGAATATTACATAGACGGCGGGTTCGTGTAATCCGTTCATGACCTAGGAAATACTTACACATTACATCGCAAGTGTGACAAAGCAATAGGTAGAATTGGATAGCTAGCAAGGAGTAATGCATCCTAGGTAAATACGCTTCATTGTATAATTGTTATTTAGTTTATTAGTTTAATTAGCTTAAAACCAAAACCTCTCTAAAACCAGAATTTACTCGCTTTCATAAAATATAAAAACACAAAAATAATCTTCCTTCAACCCTTAGACCTTTATGAACATTCGATCCAGCCTTCACAGTGCTATTCCCCTAGAGAACGATAACAACCCCCGAGTCTTGCCTATACTATACTGCAACGATTAGGTACACTGCTTAGGGAGTTGTAAAACTTCTTGTTGAAGTCCTACGACTACCGCATCAAGTTTTTGGCGCCGCTGCCGGAGAATAGCGTAGGTTTCGGATTCAATCTAGCTTAGGTCTACTCATAAGATTCCTATCAAGTGAGATTTAATTTCTTGTCAAGTAGCTTTCTTTTAGTCTATCTCTTCTTTGTTCCTTTTGTTCGTAACCAAACCTACTCTTTCGTTGACCATCATGGGAGACGAAAGTTCAAACCGACCCCGTACCTTAGGAGATTCTTGACTAGCCATGAGGGCTTACAGAAAGCTATTTTTGAGCTTCCAATGAGACACCAAGTGGTTTCCCCACTTTTTTTTGTTTTTTTACGATCCGACACCATTCGGTTGATGCAAAACGGATGTGCATTCCACGGACTTATGTTCGAAGACCCGATTCAACATCTTAAGGACTTTCTCTGGATTGTAGATTCCATTGACCTTAATGGTGCTGCAAGAAACACCACTCGTTTGCGTCTATTCTGCTTTTCTCTTCGTAACCAAGCATCAATTGGCTTGATTATCTGCCCGCGGGATCCATCTCAACTTGGGATGATCTCATCACTTATTTCCCCGTACAGTTTTTCCCACCAGGAAGAACTGCTAAACTTCGAAAAGATATCTTGATGTTCCAACATCTCTACGATGAATCTCTCATAGCGAGTGCGGTGGACTCTCATTCAAGGACTTACTCTAAAAAGTCCCTCATCATGGTCTTGATCTATGGCTTCAAGTTCAAATCTTTTATGATCATGTCGACTACACCACCCAGATGGCCATTGACTATACAGCAGGCGGGAGACTTAGAAAATTAAGGCCGGAAGAAGCATGGAAAACCATCAGGGATTTAGTCCAATACGAAGAAGAAGGGTGGAACGAACCAGAAAGTCCCGACTACATATATGCCAATTTAGAACAGGAGTTAGAAAGTATGAAGTGTCGAGTAGAATCTTTAATGAGGAATGAAAGTTGCTATTGGAGTATGAGGTAGGATTCACGTTTCCTAAAAGGCCTTATCAGGAGGAATTAGAGGGACGAATACTGAGTTTAATTGATCATCAGGAGTATCAGATTAGGTAATTGGAGGAAGATATAAGAAAAACAAAAGACACATTTGTGTGTCTTGCGGATAGTTTAATAGCAACCCTTAAAGTCAAAATAGAGGCACAAAGAGTTCATTCCACAGAAATAGTAATGATCACTAGACTCCTACCCTATGAATTGGAACAACCAACAAAATCAAGGCTTTGTACATATGGGAAATTGTATCCCATTTCAATATCCCAATCAATTGCAACAAATGCAAGGGATGTACAACACTAACATTTTCGGACCCATGAGATATTGGGGACCAAACGCTTGAATTTGTTTTTGTTGAAATAGGTATGCTTGAGAACATGCTTGGAACCGGATGAGTGGATCAAAGATAGTGGTTGCTCCAAACATATGACCGGTAACAAGAGTTTATTCTCTACCTACAAAGCATACGACGGAGGTAACGTTGTTTTTGGAAGTAACTTAAAAGGAAAGATCATAGGCAAAGGTACGATCTCAAATGACTCTCTTAATATATCTAACATAGAACACGTAGATAACTTAGCATTTAATTAACTTAGTGTCGGTCAAATTTGTGACAACAAGTGTCAAGTCTTATTCACGGAAGAAGGTAGTGAAATAATTAAGGATGGAAAAATCATAGGAAACCGAATTAGGAAAAATGGTCTATACGTAATGAAATTAGGAAATAAGTCTCAAGACAAATTATGTCTCGCCATGGTAGTAGATAATTCTACCTTATGGCATAGAAGACTTGGTCACGCAAATATGCGTTTAATTCAATCTTTGTCATATAAAGATTTAGTTAGAAACTTACCTAAGCTAAAATATGATAAACATTTGTTGGGAAAATAGATTGTAACTTCTGTTCATAGTTAAGTCTGTTTATGAAACAGAATAGTAATAGTTAATAGTTATCTTAGAGATATCTTAGGAGATATCTTAGGAAAGGATATGTATTATCCTTTCACACGGTTGTAAAGCCCATTAGGGTTTCCTTGGTGTATAAGAGGAACCCTAAGGCACAATGTTATGTACAACAACGTTTAGAGAAATATATAGAAGCATAGAGCTTAATAGCAATTTTAGTATTGTTGTTTCTTCTTTACTCTTGTGTTAAGATTCCGCATTAACACTTGATAATTCATAGTCAGTGTCTCTCATATAGTTAATTTGGATTTATCCAAGTTGTCTATCGTCTTACAAAGGCTAGTCAGATCCTAAACCAAGGACCTACAAGTGGTATCAGAGCCTTTAGAGGGACTCTGAGAAAGAAGAAACTATAGAACCACAAACAACAAACAATTCCAAAATGTCACAACCTGCAAATGATGATTTCTCACAACATCTCAGTGATGGTGAAGAATCAAACCATGAAGATGCATCAGACACTGGTGCTGCACCTAAACCACAACAACAAATGATTCCCCAAACCACTGCAATCTCAAATATCAAACTCCCAATTCTGAAGAAGGAGGAGTATGATATATGGGCAATGGAGATGGAGCATTACCTTGAGTACATTGACAATGAAGTATGGAAGGTAATTCAGAATGGTAACTCCAAGAAGAGAATTTCAACTGGAAAGGATGGTGTTGTTCGAGTACTGTCACCAGTTTCTGCTGCAGAGATTCAAGCTGTTGAAAAGGAAAGGAAGGCTAAGAATATTTTGCTGATGGCCATTCCTAAAGAACATATGAGAAGATTTCATGGAATGGATGATGCAAAAGAGATCTGGGAAGCCATTAGAACTAGGTTTGGTGGTAATGCAAATTCAAAGAAAATGCAGAAGGCTGTTTTCAAACAACAGTTTGAAGCATTTAAGATATCCAATTCTGAAGGACTAGAAAAGGGATATGACAGGTTTCAACAGTTACTTTCTCAATTGGAAGCTCATGGTGCTGAGGTATCAACAGAAGATGCAAATCATAAGTTTCTTAGATCTTTGCCTTCAGCATGGTCCAATCTGGCAATGACAATGAGAACTAATCCAGAGATTGACAATTTATCTATTGATGATTTGTACAATAACCTTAGAGTGTTTGAGCAAGAAATTCAAGGTGCTCCAAAACCATCTTCAAGTGCTCAAAATGTTGCTTTTGTTTCACAAAGCAAAAGTAGCACTAATAAGGTTAAGTCTGGTTTCTCTGGTGCATACAGTTCTTGCACTCCTTCTACTTCTTCAACCAATGTTCCTGAAAAAGAAGTTCTTGCTGGTTTTGCTGATGAAGTAATCTACTCCCTCTTTGCCAAACAAACAGAGGATTTGGACTTACTTCATGAAGATTTGGAACAGATTGATGATGTAGATATTGAAGAGATGGACATAAACTGGCAGATAGCAATGATTGCTATTCGAATGAAGAAGTTTTATAAGAAAACTGGAAGGAGAGTTCGTGTGGATGGAAAAACACCTGTTGGCTTTGACAAAAAGAAGCTTGAATGCTTCAATTGTCACAACACTGGTCATTTTGCTAGGGAATGTACAACAAAGGGGACAAATGATGGAAAGAAGAAGAGAGACTCATTTTATCAACATCAAGAAACTGGGAAGCAAGAGAAGAATCAGATGGGCTTGCTAACAATGGATGATGGAATTGTCAATTGGGGGGGGGGAGGGAACAAAACTGAAGTGAAGAGACAAATCATAGCACTTATGGCTATCAGCTCAAAACTGAGGTATCTTTGTGTTCTAAAACTTGCATTGATTCATACAATACCCATAAAACACTGTGTGATGAACAAATGAATCAGTTAGGTGATCAAGAAGCACAAATACTTGCCTATAGTTAAGCTGTTAAGAAACTAGAAGCTTAACTTGTTACTTTTCAAAAACAGCAACTTTCTCTAAATGAAAAGCTTACATTTTAGGCTAATGAAATATATGAAAAAGATGAAAAGCTTAAAAGATATAGGAGAATAGGAATGAAAGCTGTAAAAGAAAAGGAACAATTGCAGAAAACATTAGATTCATGGAAAGATTCTTCCAAGAATCTTTGGAGATTAATTAATTCTGCATAGTTCAAATATAAAGTTGACTTAGGGTTTGAAATACAATCAAACAATGAGGTTCTAAGTTATGAGGAAGAAATGAATTTTTCTGTGTTTAATTGTTCAAAAGAGGATTCAGTTGGAAAACCTTTGTACAGTAGATTTACAAAGACTAATGATTTTAAAGGTGTTCCACATCCCTTAAGTGGGGATTATACTCCTACACCACAAGAAGAAATTGATGAGTCTTTATATGTTTATGGTAAAAAGGGACCTCAAGAGCCTGAACCCAATGTATCAGATGATAGATCTAGTGAATATTCTACCTGTCAATCTAATGACAGTGCAGGATCTATTGGAACTTCCTCTGAACATTCTGTTGATCCTGAATCTGAGATTTCAAGTGTACCTCCAGAAGTGTATGTGTCTACACCTATAACATCAAATGAACAAGGTGTGTCTGATCCAAAATCAAAAGAAGTTGAACCTAGTTGTGTTTCACACATAAAAACTCCTAGACAACCAATCAAAGATCAAGCAACACCTAAAGTTAATAGGAAGAATTGGAATGCTATGATGGAAAGAGAACTAGGGGAAGGTTACTCTTTCACAAAGAAGAAATGTTTTGTTTGTGGTAGTTTAAGTCATTTGATTAAAGATTGTGACTATTATGAAAAGAAAATGGCAAGAGAGGCTGAAGTAAAGAAACAAAGGGTTGTTAATACTGGTAATGGGGTGGCAAAACCAGTATGGACCAATGCAAACAGGGTTAATCATGCTAATAAACTTGTTCCTAGATCAGTACAACTTAATGCTGGTAGACCAAACATTAATTCTGTTAGGCCCAATATTAATACTGGTAGGACAAATATTAATCCTGTTAGGCCTAGAGTTAATACTGGTAGTTCTAATGTTAATACTGTTAGAACTAGACAATCAGTACCTACCAAGACCTCAAACAGTTTTAGTCCTAAAAGACCACAGGTGAATCAATTTAATCAAAGAGGGCATTTTTCAAAATCATATTCATCTGTAAGAAGACCCTTTGCAAAAACTACAGCACAAATGTCTCATTTTCATGCTGTAAAGGGAAATTGGGGATCTGCTGTTAAGACCTCACAGTTATAAATTACAAGGAACTCTAATCCAAACTCTAATAGTGACAGTGGACCAACTTTATTAGAACTTGAATGCTAAAGGTTCCACAAGGCAGACCCAACCTGAACAGGCCTGGTTCCCTAAGAGAAACTATTTTCTATTTTTCTTGGCAGGATCATACCACTGAAGAACATGGTAGATAGAGGTATATTTGATAGTGGATGCTCAGGGCACATGACAGGTAACAAGGATCAACTGGAGGATTTTGAAGAATTCAATGGGGGATCTGTTACCTTTGGAGGTAAAAAGTGCGACATATCTGGTAGAAGGAAAAATAAGTACAGTTGGTAATTTAGATTTTGACAGTGTGTCTTTTTGTAAAAGAATTATGCATTTAACTTTTGCTCAATATCACAAAATCTGTGATAAGCATGCACAAGGTTCTTTTACTGAAACTGAAAGCCTTGTTGTGCTTCATGACTTTAAGATGCCTGATGAAAATCAGATACTTTTAAAGGTCCCTAGACATCACAATATGTACAGTTTTGACATGAAGACACCCACTCCTGCAAAAAAGGTTTTGCCTGTTTGATTGCTAAAGCCATATATGATGAATCTATATTGTGGCACAGGAGGTTAGGTCATATAAATTTTAAAAATCTAAACAAACTTGTGAAGGGAAACCTTGTAAGAGGTCTACCATCCAAGGTTTACAAAAATGAACCATACATGGTTTGCCTGCCATAAAGGAAAACAACACAGCCTCCTGCAGTAGGTCAAATAGAAAGATTAATCACTAAACCATTACACACTTGCATATGGATATTTTGTGGTCCTACTTTTGTAAAAATGCATTAAAATCTTTCAAGTTAATTGCCTTGTAATTAATGATGTTTGTACAGATTTAGTTGGATTCTTTTTTTGGCCCTCTAAGTGATAAACTATTGGCATTCTTCAAACTTCATTATGGCAAGATTGAAAACCAACTTAGTCATAGTGTAAAAATCATTAGATCAGATAAGGCACTAGAATTAAGAATAGGATATACTTGAATTAGTGGGAACAAGGGAATAAAAACAAGAGTATATCAATGCCAAAAGAACCCAACCCCCCCCAAAAAAACAGAATGATTGCTGAAAGAATGAACAGGACCCAAATTAGGCTTCGCTAGAACATGCTATCAGACTCACTCTTACTCCAAACTACTTTTTTGGCAGAAGGCTTGTATATACTGCTTGCTAATGAGGAGAGATTTAATGCGGGGGGTTGGAGGAGGTGGGCGGGAGGGTGTACACTAAGACCAGGTGGTGGCGGAAAAACACAGCAAGGCGGATCACGCACTGTAGAGTGACATGTCACAAACTAGTGTACGTGTTGTAAGCAGATTGATTTATGGGCAAACGAAAACTATGCCACTACTCAATAGTGATACCATGACTAAATCTCTCTTGAGGACCCACAATATAGTGCAATTATCAGCTACATAAGACCTTTTGGGTGTCATGTTACAATTTTAGATACTCTTAGTGTGCTTGGCAAGTTTGATGGAAAATCTGATGAGGGATTCTTAGTTGGTTACTCTCTAAATAGCAAAGCCTATAGGGTTTATAATTTAGTAACCAAAAGAGTAGAAGTAAATCTGCATGTTAATTTTCTTGAAGATAAACCCAATGTCAAAGGAGTAGGGTATAGATGGATGTTTGATATTGATTATCTTACTGATTCTATGAACTATATTCCTGTATCTTTGGAGAATCAAGCTAACCCACATGCAGGTACTTCAGAAGTAACTAACAGTGCAGGTACTTCACATACTCCAAATACTATTGCTTCTGAAGAGAAAGATGAGGAAGTAGAGCTTATTGTTGTGCCTTCTGCTGTAAAGAATACTGAAGAAAAAGTTAAATCAAGGACATCTTCCACAAATTCAAAGAAAGAGGAGATCTTGACAGAACCTCAACAAGAGAAGAAGGTTTCCTCTACTGACACTTCAGAAGATAATCCTAAGATTATAGCTTTTAGAAGAGAGTTGGAAGAAATTGCCCTAAAACATTTAGGGACAGTATCTGAAAACAACTCTACCAGTACTCCTTCAGTTAATACTGGTAATGAGTCAGTTAATACTGGTAGGCTTGATCCTGATGATTCACCTATGCCAGAGCTCGAAATCTTTCACAAGTCTGAGACAGGAATTTTTGATGAAGCATCTTATGATGAAGAGGGTGTGATAACTGACTTCAACAGCTTACCAACAGAAATCGAAGTCAGTCCTACTCCTACTCTTAGGATTCACAATATTCACCCGAAAAGTCAAATACTTGGTGATCCTAAGTCAGCTGTGCAAACTAGAAGCAAAGTGCAGCAAAAATCAGGAGCTCATGCACTTTTCAGCTTTATTCAAAAGCAGCAAAGAAACAATCACAAAGATCAACAGCATTGTTTATTTGCCTGCTTTCTATCTCAGGAGGAACCTAAAAAGATTGCTGAAGCTCTACAAGATGACAGTTGGGTTCAAGCCATGCAAGAAGAGTTGTTACAATTCAAGCTGCAACAAGTATGGGTTCTTGTAGATCTACCTCAAGGAATGAAGGTCATTGGTACAAAATGGGTCTACAGAAATAAAAGAGATGAAAGAGGAGTGGTTGTGAGAAATAAGGCAAGATTGGTGGCCCAAGGGTGGAAGAAGGTATTGACTATGATGATGTTTTTGCTCCTGTGGCAAGAATAGAAGCTATCGGGTTATTTTTAGCCTTTGCCTCATTTATGAGGTTCATTGTATACCAAATGGATGTAAAAAGTGCCTTTCTGTATGGCACTATAGATGAAGAAGTTTATGTATCACAACCTCCTGGCTTTGTTGATCCTGATCACCCTAAGAAAGTTTATAAGGTGGTCAAAGCTTTGTATGGATTGCATCAAGCTCCTAGAGCTTGGTATGCTACTCTATCAACATTCCTAGAGAAGCATGGATACAAGAGGGGTACGATTGACAAGACTTTATTTATTAAAAGGGACAAGAAGGATATCATGCTGGTTCAAGTGTATGTCGATGATATCATTTTTGGTTCTACCAAAAAGTCTTGGTGTGATGAGTTTGAAGTGACTTGATGAAAGCAGAATTTCAGAGAGTTCTATGGAGAACACACATTTCTTATAGGGTACAATCAACAAAACAAGTCAGGACTCTTCATATCTCTGAAATTATGTAAGCTAGATACTCAAGAAATTTGATCTTGTAAATGTGAAAACTGCAATAACCCCCATGGAGACCAAAGTGGCATTGACAAAAGATGAGGAAGTTGTTGATGTGGATGTGCACTTATACAGATCCATGATAGGTTCTCTCATGTATTTAACTGCCTCTAGGCCTGATATAATGTATGCAGTATGTGTTTGTTCTCGTTTTTAGGTCACTCCCAAGACTTCTCATCTCAATGCTGTGAAGAGAATCTTTAAGTACCTTAAGGGCAAACCAAATTTGGGCTTATGGTATCCTAGAGAGTCACCTTTTGACCTGGAAGCATTCTCTGACAGTGATTATGGTGGATCCAACCTTGACAGGAAATCCACAACAGGTGGTTGTCAATTTCTTGGACAAAGACTTATCTCATGGCAATGCAAGAAACAGACCATAGTGGCTACTTCTACAACTGAAGCTGAATATGAAGCTGCTGCAAATTGTTGTGGACAATATTGTGGGTTCAAAATCAACTACTGAACTATGGTTTCAATTTCATGAATACCAAAATCCACATTGATAATGAAAGCACAATATGCATTGTGAAGAACCCAGTGTATCATTCCAAGACAAAGCAAATTGAGATAACTCCACCATTTTAAAAGAGATTGTTATTTAAGAATGAAGCTCATCAGTGTGTGAAATTTCACACAGACTTTAAATTGTATTGCCTATTGACTAAACCTATTGAGGGCACGGTTTTAATTACTTAGTGGTTGTATTGGGATGATAAACACATAGCTACATTTAAGGGGAGGCTAAATTGTATAGTGTGTATACTTCTGGTAGTTAGTTTAACTAAAATCTGGCTTAAGTAGTATTAATACTGGTAGTTTTTAATTTAAGTATGAATTCATGGTAGTTTTATATTAATTCGGTAGATATTAAGTATTAATTCGGGTAAGTTAGTTTTTTAAGTTAAATATGTCTATACAAACTCTTGGCAAGCATGTTTTTTCTTTGTTTTAGTCTAATTCTTGCAGGAATAGCATGGATTTGCAGATGTAAGGCAGGTGTGCTTCAGTAAAAACTTAATTCTGGTTGAAAAAGAGTTAATTCAGGTTGTAGTCATAATAATTCTGTTGACTAGCAAAAGTTAAGTCTGGTAGTGTAAATTTTAATACTGGTAGGTTATTGTTAGTGCTGGTTGCGGGAAAATTGACTTTCTTCTGCTTTAACACTGTTCAAATGTTACCGTTACAGATTTTTACGGCGCTATTGTCGTTAACAGAGAAGCTATATATAGATAAAGTTTGATTTCTCTTTCATACTTATCTGTTTATTGCTATCTCCTTTATCGCAAAGTAAAAATCTTCCTTATTTTTATAACGAATACAGTCAATTGTCTTGTTACCAGCATCTACAACCTCTCTCGTAACTAAACCCAGTAAACTTTCAGTTCAAGTCACTACCTTTTATTACTACTTTCGATTCATGGCTCAATTAAAATACTGCGACAAACACAATCAAGTGGGGTTTTTGCGCAAGCCTGACGAAAGTGCAGGGTTTGCAGAGATAGTGGATTTTCTACGAGGTTCCAACCTCAGGTATGCTTTATCTACTAATCCAACTATCTATGATTCCCTAGTCAAACAGTTTTGGCAGACTGCTACTGCCAACACTATTGCTGATGGGACTCTAGAGTTACATGCAACTATTGATACCACTGAGTATACAATCACTGAGGCATCTATTAGAGATAAGCTTCACTTAGAAGATGCTTCAGGGATTACAATGTTGCCAAATAATGAGATTTTTGAAGGGATGGGGCAAATGGGGTATCCTACTGACGGATCTTTCACTTTTTGGAAAAGCTTTTTCACACCCCAATGGAGATTTTTAGTCCACCATCTTTTGCATTGTAAAAAGCTCTAAGAGTGGTGGATGGGATCAATTTGGTAGCAATATTGCTACTGCTTTGATTTGTCTTTCCACTGGCAGAGTTTATAATTTTTCAAAACTAATCTTTGATGGCATGGTGGCAAACTTGAAAAGCAAAACAAAGTTTTTGATGTATCCTCGTTTTCTGCAACTGATTTTGGACATTCAAACGGAAAACAAACACCCTTATCTGGCTGTGACCCTAACCAAAAAGATTTTTGGGAATATGAAAAGGGGTTTTAGAGGGGCTCCAAGACCTTTGTTGCCTGCTATGCTGCTTGTTGCTACTACTAATCCAAATGCAGGTCAAGCACATCCTGATGTGGCTCCATCTCAACCATCATCATCCACAATTCCAGTACCATCTACATCCTTACCACCAGAACAATCTCCACCACCTATACCTACCCATATCCCTGCATCTATACCTACACCTATCCCTGAAACCGACCCTGAACCTATGGAGCACACTTTTGAGGAACCATCTCCTGCACACCAACACTTCTCACCCCCACAAGAGCATGCCCAAGAACAGATGTCTGTGGATGATTTGCTTCAACAGTTTCTCAATAATTACAAGTTGATAGTCCTGGAAAAGGATCTCAGCAAACCAAGCTGACAATGGGAGTGCATGTGAAAGTAAGTCAAAAGTAATAGCTGAAGGTATTTTGAAGAGGAAAAATTGTGGTCTTTCAACTCGCAGAGGAAGACCACTAGAGGATCAGGGGAGGAAAAGTCAAGATGATCCTCTAGTTTCTTTGGTACAAGGGCTGGTTACTCCTTCTAAGTCTACTGTCAACATTTCAGGGGAGGAACAAGTTGAAGACATAAGCCCTAATACATTAGAGGCAGCTAAAACTCTCTCCAGGGTTGCCTCTCAAAAGCCAAAGTCCATAGATAAGGGAAGGAGGTATAAGAGAAGGAAAGAGACAAAGGGAAAGAAGGTTGTCACAAGCTTGGATTTTCAAGAAGAAGTTAATACTGGTGCTGAAGGAGTTAATACTGGCAGTATTAAAGTTAGTACTGTTAGTGGGCAAGTAGACTGACAGAATAACAAGTCCTATTCCTTTACCTGATAAAAGGCCAAAGAGAAGAAAAGATCCTATGATCATGAAGAAAAGCCCTTTTTCCTAAGAAGCAAGGAACAAATTCTACATGAAGGAAGCCTAGTTCTTCTGAAGCTAAACAGATTGCGGGATCCTTTGGAGAAATGAAACTAGGCTAAACAAGTACACTTGGATTCTCTCTTAGCATAAAGAATTGCAGAAGAAGAAGAATTAAATGAGCAACAAAAGAAAAGAAGAGCTCAAGTTCAATTTGAAGCTCAGCATTACACAGATGAAGATTGGGATCTTATTAGAGCAAAGATTGAAGCTAATGCAGAGTTGTCAAAGAGTGTGCTAGGAAGTGACTTACAAGGAGAAGACTTTGCAAAGAAGATGGTTGATCTAGTAAATCAAAGGAAGAAACATTTTGCAGAAGAAAGAGCAAGAGCCAAAAGAAATAAGCCCATGACCCAATCACAGCTGAGAACATATATGATGAACTACTTAAAGAATCAGGGGACATGGAAGCTATCTCAGCTGAAGAATTTGAGTTTTGAAGAAGTGAAAGAAGAATTTGATAAGCTGGTGAAGCAGGTTGAATCTTTTGCACCAATAAACTTTGAAGCTACTAAAGATAGTCTGAAAAGATTTGGTGAAGAACTCCAAACAAAGACTTCAAAAAGACTAAAGAGTGATGAAGCAAAAGATGATGAGCCAACCAAGAAGACTGGAAAGAGGAGAAAACAGATGGCAAGGAAAGGATTACATACATACTCTTGACAAGGAGATTCTAAAGATTCAGATGAAGCTAGTGAACAAGATGATTCTGCTTCAGGTACTAAAATTCCTATTAATCATGTTCCTGTAGCTATGAAATCACCTAGTATAGCTACTTATAAGATCATCAAGCAAGGAGAGAGAGGTGTGTACCAAATTATTAGGGAAGATTAGACTGATATAGTGTACATAAATTTTTTGGAGCTATGCTGAAGGTTATAACTAGGGATGACTTACTGAATTATGATAGATTGTCCCCTTGATAGATATGGTATGAATGGACCATAGATGACCTGAGAAGTGCTTTAGAAATATTTAAAGAAAATGTTTGAGGAACGTCTTAGTACAGATCCAATTGGAGTTTTATAGGTCAACAAAGGATCAAAATTGGAGTATTATGATTCTTGCATAGTACACTGTTTGAACTGTAGTCAAAGGATATATAATGTCTAATTGAAAGACAATATCCCTTTATCTGCTAAGGTTATGCAAAGCTATGCTAGATAAGAAACTTCAAGGAGGAAAACCAGATGAGAATTGCTACAAAATGTTGAAAATGATGGAAAAGCAAGCTGGCATTAGGAAGTAGTATAGGTGGATGAGTTAGAAATCTAGGATGGAAATGAGAAGAATAACACTTGGTGGAGGTGCTATGCACTAACACAACAAATGGTTATCAGTCCACCATGTCTAACAAACATAAGGACTGGCTAGTCCAGGAGCAAACGGCTCTTGGTAAAGACTTCTCAAATCCGTTAATGGCTGACAATTTGCCAAAAATTGTATGGTTATCAACTCACCATATCTGGTTAGTAAAGAGTTGGCTAGCCCACAAGTTTATGGATTATGGTAAAGGCTGTGGAAAAACCATAACTAGTCCATAAGATTATGGCTTATGGTAAAGACAAATTACAAATCCATATTAGATGGTTGACACTTTACCAAAAAGTGGATGGTACATCAACTCACCAAGTTTCAAGTACTAAGAGTTGACATGGTCATCAATCCACCATGGAATTTACCTTTTCTAGGTGCCAAAGGATTGACTAGCCCTGAGCAAACGGCTACAGGTAAAGGCATATCAAATCCGTTTATGGCTGTAATGGTTTGCCAAAAACCATATGGTACTCAACTCACCAATGTTTCATGTACTGAGAGTTGAAATGGTTTTTAGTCGACCATGGACATGCACCTTTCTGGTGGCCAAAGGACTGACTACTCCAGAGTAAATGGCTAACTGGTAAAGAGACATCAAATCCATTTAAAGTTTCAATGATTCACCTCTCACAGGAGTTAACACACCTGGAAGTGATGAGAATAGTCTGAAACCATGTGATTTGATGTACATATAGTCAATGTTGCTGATATGAAGGGATGCTGAAAAGATTTGAAGAATAGTTGCTGCAGAGATCAAAAAGAGATGATTTGAAGAATTGCAGATCAAGAATAATTCGAAGAGTTTTATTTACAACATCCTCAGGAAGCTTAAATTGAAGACATTTGAAGAAACTTAATGTTCACAAGTGAAGATCAAGTTAAGGGAGGATTGTTAGGAAATAGATTGTAAAAGACTTAATACTGGTAGTATAACAGTTAAGTCTGGTAGTATTAGTTAGTTCTGGCAGTACTAAGTTAATACTGGCAGTACTAAGTCTGGCAGTACTAAAGTTAGTGCTGGTAGAATAGCAGTACTATAGTTAGTACTAGTCGTATTTAGTTAAGTCTGTTTATATAACAGAATAGTAATAGTTATCTTAGAGATATCTTAGGAGATATCTTAGGAAAGGATATTCCTCGGGGGCGGCACCCCCGCCCCCCTCACCCTGCCCCCGCCTCCCTTCGCCCCACCCCCCCCCCCCGCATTAACCTTTCCACCATTGTAAAGCCCATTAGGGTTTTCCTTGGTGTATAAAAGGAACCCTACGGCATATAGTTTTATATGTATGTAATAGAAGCATTGAAGCTTAATAGAATTCAATAGCAAATTTAGTATCATCGTTCTTCTTAATTCTTGTGTTAAGATTCCGCATTAACACTTGATATTCATAGTCAGTGTCTCTCACATAGTTGATTTTGATTTATTCAAGTTAACTATTGTCTTACAAAGGCTATATAGATCCAAGACCAAGGACCTACAGGCTTCAAAAGCTTCATCATAGCCCTTTAATTTTCTTGTCCTCCAAGTTCTTGAATCAAAGCCCTTGATCTTTTGTCCTTGTTCATCAACGAATGAGATAATAAAGGATTGCCAATGTGTATCTGTTGGTTTGTGAAGTGGGGTTGAAGAAGGAAAGTGATGGGTTTGTTTGGGGAGCAGGGGTTGAGGTGACAGAGATAATGAATAGTGACAATGGCAGGAAAAGGGTTTTGGGGGAATTGGGTTTAATTTTGGTAACAAGGTTAGGGGAAAGGGACTAAAGATGTAAAGGGATAAAGGTTATAGGGGCTAACTTTGTTAGTCCCTAAGGACTAGCAGTGTTAGTCCTTAAGGACTAACGATGCAAAACCCAGGGACTTGTGGTGTAAATTGATTTAACGGATATATGGTTTGGGGTTAACGGGGTTAAGTGTTTGGGCTTAATTTCATTGTTTTGGGCCGGGTTTGATTTTAAAAGGAATTTAGGCTTTTTAACTTGACTTTTAATTATTCAAAAAGCTTATTGGGCTGACTTAGCCTATTAATTTAGGTACGGGTTGGCCTGATAAGATTTCTTCGGTTCCGGCTTCGTCTTTGACTTGTTGACTTTGACTTTTTGACTTTGACGCTCTTTTCATTCCCATGCTCAGTTTTGTTGGTTTTGCCTCGTTTTTGTCCTTTTAATGAATATCCATTACCTGCACACATCATAAATAGCAAAACACACATATATTTGGCATTTTATGTTCGTTTTTGGTCATTTAGGCTCGTTTTAATAGGTAAAAGGTATGTGTATTTAAGCACATACCAAAATCCCCCATACTAAACTATTGTCGTATCCTCACGCAATGCCATAAAAGTAGCTAAGTGTTCATCAAGGGGAATTAAAGAATCAATAGCTTTGAAAAGCCCCGTTTTGACCATTTTTTAAATATTTACACTTATTTTTTTGGGGTAAAGGGTTTCCTCGGTAAATTGTATTACTCCAAAAAGATGTTTAAGTACAAAGGTTGTAGGTGAAATCCTACAACCCAGCCCGTTACATGGGCACTAACAAGCCACAAAGAAAACTACAAACCAAACCACTATATA
>BQNB010088367.1:0-27680 GCA_026074375.1 Tanacetum coccineum | reverse complement strand
TGTTGTACAAGTCCTAGTTGTATAAAAATTGTGTGCTCTATGTCTCTAAATGGTGTTGTTGCCATATGAATTAGGGGGGTGAAACCCTTCTAGAAACCTTTGCTAGCTAACATAATATATAGAATCATATATGCAAGTTACAATTTGTAGTTTGTAATTAAAATGTGTCTAGTTGCAAGAATTTGTGTATTCTTTTAATTTCTAGAGTACAAGGTGTAAATAACATTTACTTGGCTAAAGTTTAATAAAACTTTAGGTATTGGGTATAATCGTGGGTATTTGTTGAAGCGTTAATAAATTAACGTGCTTCCGGTTATGCTTAAACGCAATTTATCGCGAAACGTATACACTTTACGTATCCGATAAAAATAAAATGAACAAGGTTAATAATTATTCTCAAAATAATTACTTAACCCTTGCTTGATGTAAACATTTAATTGTTTGATGCCCGTTTACATTGAACGCTAATATTTGGCGTACGCGATTTAACCTATCGCTTATGATTTAAAGTAAACACGTACATTACAAAAGGTACATTGCGGATTTATCGACGTCGTCAACGACTTGAAAACACAGGGTGTTATATAGCGTTAGTGATGTTTTCTGTTAAAAAAAGGGTTATGGTTAATGGTGTACTGATAACGAGCAAATAGCTAGGGCAAATTACTAGTAACCAAGTGCATGAAACACCAATTATCGACAAATACCAACGATCAAAGAAGAATACTAACAATAAAACAAAGACCAACAAACGATGGAATACCAACAAATGATCAAACAGTGGTCAACTGGTAATAATACAAATACCAACGATCAACGAAACGAAGTAAGAAAATATGTCGACTAGTAATGACACATGTATCAACGATTGACTTTTAACACTTGTCGACTGGTTATGCAGAAACCAATGATTGGCAGTAGAATATTTTGGAACGATAGGAGTTATATGGTTTTTAGGGTTTGTTGTTTTGTTTAAGGGATTAGTATGGCTGATACCATGTAAGACTGAGTGATTGATTGATCATTAATGATTAACTCGATACATAATATAACCAATTATGGTATAATCTAAAATCGGGCTTGAGCCCAATAAACTAAACTAATATATAAAATATCAAATAACAATGAAACTAATAGGTGTTGTACTAAGGATGGATTGGTGTGTGATGTAGGTGACTAAAGCTATAATATGGCCTTGATAGCGACACATGTTTGGAATATTTTGACTCACAAAGAGTCGTTATGGATGCGTTGGATTCACTCATATAAACTAAAAGGTCTTGGTTTTGGGATGTTTCTATTCATCAAAGCTTAAATAAGTTATGGACGGTGTAAGATTCTGTGGAAACTAAAAGGGGGGTTGAATAGTTTATCGCTTTTTAAATTTATTTATCGTTTGTATATAAAAGGTTAGATTTGAGTTTTTGTAATCTTAATGTACACGCAATATGAACAATCCAGTTAAGTAAATAAATAACAACAAGAAATAATATAAATTTGCAAGACAAGAGATAAGAGTTAGAAAGATCAAAATACAACACAAGGATTTATAGTGGTTTGATAACGAAGCTCCTCTTCGCCCTACTTCACTCCTCGAGTACCCAACTCGAGAGTTCTCTTAACTATGTCAACAAACTTCCTTTAGGCGGAGAAAACCGCACACAAGTAGCTTACACAAAATTTTCGACACTAAGCCAAATTGTCGAGTCCTAATCTTAGCTAGAACCAATCTACCACACACTTGTATTTCGAGGCCTAAAATACTAACCACCCTGACAAGGATTCACTTCACCTAAGTACTAACACGATCAACTCGATCTAACTATTACACACAATCACAAGAGATATAAATGAATTACAATATACAACATAATCGTAACTACATTACGTGAGCATGAACTAAGCTATATACTTCATAACTTGATAATTAGAAGTATTCTTCTCTTGCACTTGAAGATCTAAGCTTGAATCACTTGGAAACAAAAGCTTAAGATTAAATGATCAAAGGATTGTAGGAGATGTATAAACTAATTTTGAACAGAAAGAATATATGTGCAAAAGGTGAAAAAGTCTGTGGGAACAGTCCACTATTTATAGGCAAGACTGGGAGCCGTTTTACATGGCCGCCCCCCTTAGCTCCCCTGTCGGCTCCCTTATCACTAAGGGGCCCGCCCATACCTATAAGGGGGCTGCCTAGAAGTTTTGTCTTTTCTAGGGAAGGTGTTTTATTGAGCCGTTTTATTCATTTTGAGGGGGAACATTTGAATTCAAAATATTTATTTTGAATAAAACATTTCTTGTAAATATAAAAATATTTTGTATAAGTTTTTAAAAATGTTTGTTAAAAAAATGTAAGGTTTAGAAAATTAAATTCCGTTGATCATTAAATAAACTATGCATTTATTTATTCATACCTTTAAGTGATTAATTTTCGAAATAAAAATTTACGACTAATAACTTGTTTACATTTAATTTTACATAGAGCGTTTTTACATTTTGTGATTATCAAAACATAGAGAAGTCGAAAAATATCAATAACGCTTTTAGGCATTATTTCTATCAACAATCTCCCCCTTTTTGATGATTACAAAATCTAAACTCATTTAAATGTAAAATTAAAATTAAACGAGTTTTTAGTGAGTTTTATATCATTTCTCCCCCTTTTTGTAGAATCAAAAAGGCTTCGTCAATAAATCAATTTAAATCCGACGAAATAAACGCTCCCACTTGATGTGTGCTCCCCCTCGTTTGAGGGCACCAAGGAATCAAGCTAATGTAACTTTGCTACAAAACCAAGTTAGAGGAACAAGACCAATATTTTGAATATATAGCCAAAATTTTTTTTTTAAACATAGATACAATACTTGGCTATTAACAATATATTTATGTCAATCAATTTCCACAAGTGTATATCAACTAAACTCAACTATATATGTATAGGAGTCAACCTTCACAAAATAATTAACAACTAGAAGTACATAACGTTTATCAAATACATAATAAAAAATAAGATTCAAGTGCATTCATTAAACATAAAATATTATGTATAAAACACAATAATACAACATGCATACATTAAAATTAAATATTATGCTTGAAGCATAATAATACATCATACATGAATAAAAACTACAAAGGTCTTAATTTTCCTAGAATGCCATAGGACTTGCTTGCAAAAGGTTGGTTGAAAGTTATTTGAAACAAGAGAGACTAAACATAGAGTATGTTTAGTTTGGAGAGATTGA
Source organism: Tanacetum coccineum (assembly GCA_026074375.1). Taxonomy (NCBI): domain Eukaryota; kingdom Viridiplantae; phylum Streptophyta; class Magnoliopsida; order Asterales; family Asteraceae; genus Tanacetum; species Tanacetum coccineum. The sequence goes on along the minus strand of BQNB010088367.1, from coordinate 24,435 downwards.
TGGTGGTGGTGAGTTTGGAGGTGGAGGTTGTGAAAGCATATGTTCAATGTAGAAAAACATGTAGTGAAGTTCTTCGCTTAAACCAAAAATGAGTGTTCGGTTATGAATACAACACAAACAAGTAGCTCCATGAGCTTCAAGAAGGTTAAATGGTATTAGATGACCAAGGATAGGTGGTGATATCATTGGTGGTGATGGAGTGTTGTAATGAAAGTCAAGTAGGGTTATTGGTAAAAAAGTAAGGGTAATGTCCATGGGTTCATTTTCTTATGTTGGAGGTGGTGGAGGTACTTTGGGAGGAGGTGTTCAAGTAGGCATTGATTGATGGAGATGTGGAAGGATTTGGTGAATTTAGTTTGGAAGCAATGAATGATGAAGAAGTGGCTTTAGTGGATGGTGTTTTTGATGGTGCATTTGGTGCACTTAGTGATGAGAGTTGGTGTTTTGGTGAAGGAGTTTTAGTGTCATCTTTAGTAAGGTCAATAAACAATTGTCTTGGTGGAATGATGGTGATTTTTGGTCTTTTGAAAGGTTTGGAAGTGAAAGCTTTAGTGAATGCCATGGAGGTAATGGTGGTTGATGATGAATGAGGGAGATGATGAATTAGAAGTGAAAAGTAAAAAGCAATTTATTAGATGAAAATGGTTTAGAAGTAGTATGAGTTGGTGTTAATGTAAGCATTTCCAAATTATGTTCGTATTTTCTGGGTAAGAATAGCTGAGCCTAAGTAAAAGAGAGTCAAAAAGCAGAAAGAAACAGTAAAACCCATGATCAGATATGCCGACCCCCTTAAGTATGTGGCCTGCCTCCTTATCAATAAGGGAGCAACCCTTAGGAGCTAAAGGGCCTGCCTATCTGACATTTCCCAGGTTGCCCAGATTTTGAATTCTGCTAAAAATTTGTGAGGGAAATGATTTTTGGTGGTCAATTTGCAATAAGTCTTATGTGTAAGGTAAGCATGTGACTATATATATGTATTAAGAAAATGCATGGAATAATAATAATAAGATAAAATGCATGTATATGGCATATTAAGCAAGAATAAGCATTAAGGAAACATGATGATTAATAATACCATTAAATCTAAATAAGTACAAGTTTCTCCGAATAAATTGGACTAGCATCGCATGCAAGCAAATAAATGTTCTAACATAAAAGTGATAAGAACACATAAGTAAAAAGTCTAAACAATTTAACTAAACAAATTTATTTAAACAACTTCTTCTTCACTTATTTCTTCTTCTTTCTAAATACTCCTCTTAGTGCTTTTCCAAATGACTTGAACCCACCTCTTATTTCCTCATGCATTTGTTGTTGACGATTAAGCAAAGATGTTTGTCGTTTGAAGAGAAGATCATCACTTTATTCAGAGGTCGTGGGAATGTTGTATGTTTGGTGGGTAAGTGGTGAAAGAGAATTAAGGAAGGAAGTAGGGGATGAAGTACTAGCATGGGAAGTACCTTCATCTTCCCCATCATTTTCATGATGAGATAAGGATCCAAAGTGATGGGAGTATGATGATGAGATGGAGTGACGGGCTTTTGGCATTCCACGATCACATCGGGGTTTACGAGTTTGTTTTAGAGCGAGTGGACGCATGACTCGATCAACAAAATTGTAAATGCCATTGTCGAGATGGGGATAGATTTCCACGACGTGTTTTAAAAGATGTGTCAAGAACATACCATAGGGTAGGTAGGATTTTGGAGTAGCCTTAGCATTTTCAATTCGTTTAGCAAAGAAATAGGCAAGATTATATTGTTGTTCAGTAAGAATATAATATAACATGTGAGCAAGGTAAGCCGAAAGATGATCCCGGTGGCCTCCTAGTCCGAACACATTCTCATGAATGAGTTCTTCCCTACGCTTCAAGTCTTGTCTAGTTTCCTTGGTAAGAACTTGATTTGGCGAAAGAATGACATTTTTTCTTTTGATAGTACAATTTGACTCAACACGTTCAAATTGAAGAAATTGATGAATTTCTTCAGGAGTAGGAAGATTGGTGTAATATGGTCCTTCGGGTTCTTGAAAGAAGGCAAGAGATGAAAGATCCCATTCATTTATGAAGACACATTGACCATTGAATGGAATTTTAAGAATTCGGCCGAATTCCGCAAGCGAGAAAGTAATGAATTCGTTTTGGATCATGAAGGATATTAAGAGATGGCCGGACTCACTGGTTTGAAGAGTGACTTGACTATAAAAATATAGAATAAAACAAGGAATAATCGGTTCATTAATTTCGTAAAGGCAATTAAAATGAATGTTAGTGAAACAACGTTCAATATGATTGGATTTGTAGTAGAGTTCATCAACAACTCTACCCTCATGAATACATCGATTTTCGATGGCTTTGTAGAAGTTTGCAATGGTGAGGGAAATACCGGGTGTTTCAAATACTTTGAGGATATAAGAGCGAGTAAGAGGAGTATCACCAACTATTGCTCGAGGCATATTTACCACCTAAACAAGACAAAAACAAAAAATTTCCAATGAATAAATAACTAGTATATATGATACGAGATAAAATTCTCAAAGATAAATGCCTATTGTGTGTCTATATGCAACGAATGTAGAGTAACGATTATTGTGACTCTAGAATGAAAACCTAAGAAATAATTCAAACGCTCCTTTATTTAATTTTGCTCAATCAAGATTGTCGAAAATATATTTTAGATTATATATTTTGCCAACAAGTATGAGTTCAACGTGTATGTATGTAAAATGTTTTTGGCATATATCCACAATGTATGAAAATGTGTTTTGTGATTTCCTAGTTGAAGAATTTTTTTCGGATGTATATATATATATATATATATATATATATATATATATTGCTATACGAAATTTTTAAAACAAAATTTGACAATGCACCAATCAATTATTTGTAAATTTTGAATTCCTACTACTACGGGAATCATTGTAGTTATAAATTGCTTAATCCTAATGATAAGAACCAAAAAAAGTTTAAAATGGCCAATTTTGATTATGTACAAAATTGAATGCTTATACATGAAATCGAAAGTGAAAAAGATGAAAAAGCTTTCAGTAAGTATTGTTATGTTTGCCCCTTGCGAAATTGATTCGATTTTGAGTTTGGAGGCTGAATTTTGATGTTTTGGGTGTGGGTTTTTCGTCACACAGTAGCAGCAAAGAGAAAGGACGAAAATAACGGGTGTTTGGTTATGTATTTTGACTGCAGAGGAGTGTTTGGCAAAATTAAATGGCCGACCCCCTTATTGATAAGGGGACCCCCTTATTGATAAGGGGGCCCCCTCATTAACATGGCCGATCCCTTTATTGATAAGGGGGTCGCCCATCTAATGACTAAAAAATTTGGTTTTTTGATTTTGACAGATTTTTATTTACTTGTAGATTGACATGGAAAATAATGATGCGATAGCAAGTTGGTGACAATTTTTAATTAACTATTCAATAATTAAAAGTACTTCAAATTATTTAGGATGAAGCAATTAAATGTCAAGACATAAGGACGAGAAATGATTTTGAGATAATTTGACGAAGTTTTGATGAGCAATTGACATATTAATCAACTTTTCGTTAATTAATAATACTTTAATTATTTCAGATGAAATAATCAAGTTGTCAACAAGAGAGATATTTTCGAGATGATTGTGACGAATTAAAGACATTTTAATTAACTTTTCGTTAATTGAAAGTTCTCTAATTATTTCGCAAGAAATAATTGAGTTGTCCTCGAAAAATAGAGTGAGACTTTTAAGATGTTTGGATGATTCGTTCATCATTCCTAGACAAAAAAAATCAAACGGTTCATGTTTAAGAGATTTAGAGAGGATATAGGCGATGTTATCTTTCGATGATACCTTTTAGTGAATATATTTCTTCTTTGGATGTTTTCGCGAAGAGAGCGGTAAAGAATTTCAATGAGTTTAGTAAGAGAGAATTAAACGAGATTTATGCTCAATTAGATGGCTCCTTAGTCATCGTTCATTATAGGAATGTCGTTGAAGCGAATGTCGTAGTTGATGGGAGTTTGTTTCATCGATAGTGTTTGTTGTCATGCCTTTCCGGCGCTTACGTATTCGGCTTTGACAATGGATATAGCAAGAGCGATTAGCTTCTAAGATGTTTAAATACCATCTAATAAATATGCAAACACCGCTAGTGCTTTCTCGATCCATATAATCTTCCGTATGATCAGAGTCGTCATATAGTATGGTTTTTATGTCTGACTCCTTAGGATATTATAATCCCAAATGCGTAGTGTCTCTAATGTATCAGAAGATAATTTTAACTACTTTAACATAAGAGGTTTATGGAGTCCTCATCGAAGCTTGCACAAAGGCAAACACTAAACATGATATCGGGCCTACTTGTTGTTAAAGAAAACTAACCTACCTATCATATCTCTATATTTAGTATAATCTATAGACTCACCTTCTTTGTCTTTCGTGAGTTTAGTAACCGTGAGCATAAAAGATTTGTTCTTTGTAATAGGTATGTTATCTACCATTCTCATATAATTATGTTTAACAAGATGATCTTTTAATTCTAACGTATCAAGCTTATTTCTTAATCTCATCACATATATACTTCTTTTTCTTATTCCTCTACTTGCGACGTTTTAGTCATTAATTATTTTGCTATCATGTTTGGTGAATATTATATTGCACATATCAACACATATTTAAATAATCACTTAACACATTAAATTGTAAGTAATCTACGTGCTTAACAATTTTAATAGAAAGAGATCGTATCTTTTCCTATGATGTTTATGCTAAAATGACTTTCGATAATGACGTTACCTCTATTAAATTCTTTGTATGTAGATAATTGCTTTCGGTTACCCATCGTGTGTTGAGAGTATCCAATTACTATAATTCACTTGTCGGGTTCCAAGTTTATTCCCAAGCATATCTACTTAATGATAACAATTCAAACATTTAGTCCCTAATATCTCATGGGTCTAAAATTGTTAGTGCCAAACATCCTTTGTATATGTTGTATTTGATTTAGATGTAAGAATGGTGAACAAATTTGTAGAATATGTTATTTATCTAACTACTTAACTAATCAATAAGAAACTAGAGAGATAAAGGAATAGGAGGAAGGTTTCTGTGAGAGAAAGTAAAAAGAGAATATTAGATTATGGTATGTGAGAAATGAAACCAACCAACACCCTCTCCAAGCTATGGAGAGGGTACTTATACTAACTATAAGCCGCGACCACAAGAGGCCTTGAAGGCTTTCTATGGGCTTCGACCCATCTACTTTACTAAGGTTCCAAAAACTATCTAAGACCTACGAGCTACTTATTTTAGGAGTGACTGAGTCTTTTCTTGATTCCTAACAAGCTCCCCTTAAGGGAGGTCACGTCCTTTTACAAAAAAACTTAATCTTTACATTCTACGAATGTCTTTGGTTTTTGCTCGAGGTCTTAAATCTTTATCTTTCAACTTGTGATATGCGTAGCGATCTTTAGACTTTAGGCATGAGATTGTTCCTTTAAGCTTGACTTGCATGTGATTTTTGGGCTTCTTGAGATCATTAACCGAATATAATCTCTTATCATCATCTTGTGATCTTTTGCCATCTTGTGTACTTGTGACCTTCAGACCGACATGCTCATACTTTTCTTAATCTTGAAAGCTTGTATATTCATCTTTCTTGGAGTTCTTTAACTTTAACACTTCGTCACTTCAAGAAGGATGTGCGGTATCAGAGTAGCGGAAGTCTTGAAACATGTACTTGATCTTTCATAATGTCTTTACATATGTCGGTCGAGTATGAGCATGTGACTATGAGTCTTGACTTGTCTTGAACCAGCTGCGGCTACCATCGGGATTACCTGCATAAATGGGTTAGTGATAAACAACATATAAGGACGAAAGTGTCTTTGTCACTTTGTCGAATACGGTTGAAATAACCACGGTTCCCCGTTAACCAGTATAAATACTACCTATGATCAGGTAGAATTCTGAAGAATCTCCTTGTCTCAAAGCAGACAAGACGGTATGAGTAAACCAGTAAGACAAAGTCTCACCGATTGAATCAAAAAATGATTTGAAAATCAATCGACGTGTCACTTGCTAAAGTGATTTTGTGACACATTAAGAGTTTTATACATTTCAAAATTCGTCAATCGTCAATTCATAGTCTGGACCGAATTGATATCTAGTGTCACAAGTTTGATCCATATAAGATCTCACAAGTCACCTACCGCAGAGCTTGTTTGATGTTGGCTCTGGAAGGATTTTCATCATCATTGTTAATACTTAAGTATCACTCTGATGTTCTAGCAAAATCACAAGGATAATGCATAGGACTTTTAAGATAATACTTGCTTTCACATTGTATGAACAACAAATATATTAGAATAGTGTCCTAGTAAGATTTATAGATGATCTCATTATTGGCTCTAGACTCAATAGTGCACATTTGGTTTTAGTAATCGGAGGCTAGAGCAGACTGCCACCTTTTCAATACCAACTAACTCGGAGTGAGAAAATCGATAGAAATGTGTGTAATCTCCATGAGAAATGAAACAAGAGTCTTTTAAGAGACTTTGAGTGGACGGGGAGGGTTGTGCATCATATCACTGGGTCCATGATGACTATCTTCAATACCAGATAACAACTTAGTGTTTCTGATAGCATATGTATTGACCCGGTTTCTGCCTAGGTGTAAGGAGGGCTTCTTTCTTTTCACCCTTTATCTTAACTTTTCTTTTTCATTCTTTAACCCATTCAATGCTTACCAAGACTTCATCACTAACACCTTTTTGGGTTTGTTCCAGTGTTAGCTCTGTCATAGTCTGTATTTTTCTCTTTTCTCACTTTTTCTCCTTTTTATCCTACCTATGGACTTCTATTCTTACTAATGGAATATCCTTGGGTAGATCCCTTTGGTTTTTGCTGGATCATAGAAACGAACACCTATACCTAACAACCTTATAACTCTAATTAATTAAATACATGGTCGGTCTTTTGGTATTGTTCTCACCCTTAAAACCATTTGAAAACATCGATCAAGGTACTTTGTGATATAAATCAAAACATTTAGTACCTTGACTGTTTTACTTTTCAGATATGCTCCCCCTCAACACATGCATCGATAACCGAAATTGTTTAGCATGGTGAGGAAAGAGTTCACACTTGAGCCTTTATGATCATATTTTTACAAGTTATATATATTTTAATCATTTTCTCCCCTTATCAAAAATGTCAAATCTCTTGATATTTTAGATATCAATTAATTCAAATATGTATGAAAAGTATTTGGGGAGAAAAATGTTCTGATTATATATAATAAGCCTTATTAGAAAAATTTTGATGCTCCCCCTTAAATTATGAGGGTATTATATGGTGTTTGAGTACGTTAATTTGAATTTTTTTGATTTTACTAAGAAATTCTTGAAAAAAAAAAAAAAAAAAAAAAAAAAAAAAAAAAAAAAAAAAAAAAAAAAAAAAAAAAAAAAAAAAAAAAAAAAAAAAAAAAAAAAAATTTTAAAAAAAAAAAAAAAAAAAAAAAAAAAAAAAAAAAAAAATTTTTCGTGCTCAAACACTATAGTATTCCATTATTTTTGGTCTAACAACTACTATATTTACTATTCCCAAAGTATTTAATAATTTTACGAGAGAATGACCTGAAAGAGTAGGCCAAAATATGATAAAGTCATATTGTCCCCAGAAGTAGTATGAGGTTTTCCCCGCAGTCCCTACTACCAACAAATATTTCCAAGCTCCTTATGATTCGTCTATGCAACAGCTTTTGATTGATGGCTTTGATCATGATGCGGGTCCTTTGCTAATCTAATCTGGTCTATAGCCCCCTCCTCATGGCTATGTTTTACCTCAAGTATAACTCGTGAAGAATTTGAGCGAGAGTGTTACGAACTAAAATGAGGGTGCCGTCACTGAACTGGTGAAGCTCGTCAGCACGCATGAATCTCTTTCGTTTTAGCTTGTCTTCATACCTTGAGGGTCTGAGAGAGTGGTGTATACTGGTCTGCGGGACATATCCACATCTCGAGTTCTTGGATTGGTTAGGTTGAGCTTTTTCTGGTAACTTTCTACCCCAAGTTGAAGGTCTTCAACCCTTGCCTGAATAACCGTCCTTCGTGCAAACATACGTAAGTTCACTGCCAAATAAACCACGACATTCGTATCGAGGTTGTGTAGTTTGTTTTGAACAATGAGAAGTAACAACATTATTCAATGTCGCTTAGATGTAGTCTCTTGAAATCACCTTCCTTAAAAGTGTACAGTTGTTGATCTGCTCTTTTAACAACAATTTCCTCCAAGTGACCATACTCGTACCACTCTTTCACCTTGACACTGATAATACTCAGAATCCTCTTGGTCAAATAAAAATCATGTTTGGACATATTTTGGTTATATAACCATAGAAATTCTAACCTTTGGTTCGCCAGTGAGAACTTTCCAAAAGAGCGTATCTGTCATAAATAACCTTTACCAGACTCTATAGGTTAGGAACCACGTCTTCAATGCCCTTTAACTCATACCTTGCAGCTTTATACTTTGTCGTAGAGGCTGTGTATTTCTTGTCATTGCTTCCTCCTCTTAAGTATTCCAAGTCATTGTTAAAGAAGAAGTCGGTTGGGATAATTTAATGACCTTGAGATGACATTTACACAGGTAGAGGTTTGGTAAGATCATAGGGACAACGATGACCCTCAGGATTGTTCCAGTCAAGTTGTTCATACAAAGCAAGATAACATTATTCCATAGTGTAGTCTAACTCCACATAACTTTTACACGTTCCTTTCAGCAGATTATAAGCCGGTCCTACAAGAAATTCTTTTGTAAGATTATCAATCTTGAGACAGTTCATTGCAAAGGCAGAGAATTTGATTGGAGTGTGCATCAGCTCATCAAAGGCGAGAGGAGGTTTTGTAGCTTTGGCCATATCATTGGGCCAACTTTGTTCTGGCCCATCATCAACTAATTTGCCTTCGTTTCATTCAGGATCAGGAGGAGTGTAACTTCTGAACTTCTTGTACCAGTCATTCTTAGGAAGAACCTCATTGTTAGGTTGTTCATTAGTTTTACCCAAGTCTTCTTCATAATCCATTGGCATATCAGTATTATCAAGCTCAGCATCATCATGTTCAGTATTGTCAGTGTCTTGCACAGAGATCGGTTCAATAACTTGATCTTTTGCAGACTTTCCAGATTTAGAAGACTTTGAAGAGGTGGATGAAGATTTTCCTTTAGAAGAGTCCTTTGTAGCAGACATCTTCTTTGAGGTTTCAGTTCCTTTGCTTGTCCTTTGTCTTTTTAACCCTTGATCTCATCTAGCAGAAGGGCCTTCATCTTTATTAGCATCATCTGGTTTCCTTTTCTTCAATTCATCAGCAACACCTTTGTCTATAGCATCTTCATCCTCAAGGATTTACTCCATGAGAGCATGATATAGAGTTCTGTACTTGGAACTTTTGTTGAATGACTTGGATTTAGTCATTATGTTAAACAAGGTAGTTTATAGATCAAATTCTTCAAGTACATCAGTATCAGATTAGGTGATAGTATCTTTAGGCACTTGCTGCTTTCTTGCATGCTCCATCTTGATTTTCCGGATGTCTTAAACACTTTTCTAAGGTGTGTATTGATGCTTGAGTCTCTCTATAATCTTAGCTAGAACAAAGTATTCCTTAATGATGTTAGCCGAGTGTTTCTAAATCACCTTATACAAAGCATCATCCAGACTTGATTCAAGGTACTCTTTTACAACATTTGGAACTTCATATTTGATTGTTGAAATAACTGTTGTAGAGTTATCAACATTTTTAAGCTCTTTTACATCCTTCTCTAAATTAGTAATTCTTTGATGTAGAGAAGAAAGGGTTTTAGATTCAGGAACTGCAATGGTTGAGGTTGTAGCTTCTGTGGTTGTTGGTGTTGGGATTGGTGTTGATTGTTGAAGGTTAGGAAAGAGTGAAGAAACAAGGGAAGTAAAGGTAGTTGCTAGAGCAGTTGTGACCATTTCAGATGGATTGAAAATAGTGTGTTCAGGGATTACAGAATTAGGGATGGTGCAAAGTAGTGAAGTACGTGGAACTTCATGTTGAACATTAATGTCCAGCATAGAAACCACTTCCGTTTCAGTAGAATGAAGATTCTCAAGGTTGAGGAATGAACTAGTATAGTTGGATGAAATAGAGTGACTTGAACTAAATGAAGGTACCTCAGTATTAACATTCTGTATGGCAGGAGTAGTAATTGTTGTTGCTTGTTCCACATACTGACCTTGAACACTTGCCATTTCTGGACCACTTTCTTCTTGTACACCCGTTGTTTATTCTTATGTCTGCTCAACATGTACATGTGCATCATTTGTCATATCTGCATCCTCTTTGCCTTCATCATCTTGCTCAGCATCTGTCAATATAATGTTGACATCACCATACAACTCTTCATTGATCCATTCATACTCTTCTTCATCTACATCATTCATTTCGTCATTAGTGTGCATAGTCTTCAGGAGTATGTACGAACCCATTATCAGACTCTTCTTTATCATCATTTGTCTCTTGATTCTCATAATCAATTCTTTCATCATCAGCTTGTTGAGGATCATCATCACTATGTTGAACAACTTCTTCATCATCTTGTATATTGGCTTCATCACCATTATCACCCCATGATTCATACTCGCTTTTAGAAGAATCAGTTGTGGACACATCGGGAACCCCTGCTTTTAAACCAGTTCCTTCATGCGTGTCAACAGACTTACCTTTTGGCTTAGTAGGAACCTCTAGTTGTGAAATAGCTCCATCACTTGAGCCACCTTCTTGATGGATAGTTGTTTCCTTTGGCTTCTCTTAAGAACTTTCTTCACCTGAGCCTCCTCAATTAAGGCAGCTTCAGACAACAAATCAATTCCTTTGCTTCTATCAGTTGTTGCTGGTGTCTTCTTCTTTGACACAGACACACTAGGAGTGTCTCAGATTCATACACTAGTAGACCGTTTTCTTGAAGGCATCTTGGAAGGTACAACTTTTTTAGCAGGTTCAGGCTCTTACTCTTCCACGGTAACAAGTGTTCTGTTCCTTGAAGGAGAAGCAAGTTTCTTGAATTTCCTTGCTTTCTTAGGAGATATTGCTCCAGTGGCAAATGCAAGATAAGTCTTGTAGGCAGGAGAGTCCCACATCTTCTAATTAGTCATTACTTTAGGAAGTAGTGCTCCATACACTTGATGGTCATTAGCTTTGGAGACAAATCTCATGAGACCCAAAATGCAGTCATCCTCTGCAGTATGCATAAACATTTTGTTCCTCATAGAAATTGACTTATCTTTGGTGATGAAGTGATGAATGATAGCCTTTGTGAATCTGGGATAGTACATTTTCTCTTGCTTCTTGGTGTCTCTGTTCTCTATTTGGAATGTGAAGTCTTCCCAGAGTAGTTCGACAAAGTCAACATTCCTTTTATAGAACATTCCCCATAGAATTTGAGCTCTTGAAAGTCGCAACTTGTCAAGACCTGTGATTTTCCCAGATAGACACTTGTTGATGATTGAAGCAGAGGTTCTCCATGGTTGGTACATTTGATCAACAACCATTCCAGTAATAGATTTGATGTTTCCTTTGTGTTCAAGTTCCTTGATGAATGAGACAATTTCTTCATCTGAGGGAAGTGCATCAAATTCTTGATTCAGAAGTTTAGGGCATATCTGAAAGATCTCTCTGAACACTTCCATATCAATTCTATACCTTTTCTTATCAATCTTGAACCGGTAAGCAGTTGAGTCTTTCTTGTTGATGGTTAACCAAAACTGATGCATGTAAATTTCTGAGACATTTGCAGTGATCAGGAAAGCTGGATAGCAAGTAGTGAGAGCTAGAGCATCCAAGACAACTTGATATGTGGGTTTCTTTAAGTCTTTTTAGGGTTGATTCTCATGTTGCATTTGCCAATCTTGACTCATTTCTCAAGTGGTACCAAGGCATTGTCAAAAGCAACTTGTTGAGCGGCATTAGTAGTCATGGTTCTGCTAAGATTTATCAAATATAGTTTATATATAAGCAAACAGATATGTATTTTATTGAGTGACAATTTGGTTCATGAAGATTGATTTAAGATGCAAGTTGTGAATTCTAACTAGGGATTAGGCACACATAATTAGGCATTGAATTGTAGCACATGAAAATTAACAATAATTAGAGGGACAACATGGAATGTTAACAAACTAACTATTGGTCTGCTATAGGCATCTAAGCAACTAGATGGATTACTAAGGAGAAATTACCCTAGATAAATCACTTAGTGAAATTTTAAAGGAGTAAATCACTTAAATTATATTCTCATGTATAATTCGCCTAGCTATAACACTTAGTGTATAATTAACCCATTGTACATGTATAATTCGCCCAGTAATATGTATAATTCGCCCAGTGCAATATACGTATAATTCGCCTAGTATAATTCGCCCAATGAAAAACAAGTATACTTCACCTAATGTATAGGTATACTTCGCCCAGTGCAAAACGTGTATAGTTCGCCTAGTGTTACAAACATGTATAATTCGCCTAGGTTTTTGGTATACTTCGCATAGTATTATACTGGTATAGTTCTCCCCTTATACATGGTATAATTCGCTCAAGCATTTTACATGTATACTTCGCCTAGACCAAGATTTAGGCAAACACAAACATCACCTTTAAGCATCTAAATCATTCTTAACATGATCCTTAGCAACCATAAACAACATATGAACCAATTTAAACATGAATTAACCACAAAAATCTCATCTTTTGCTATTTTTGATGCATAGGAAACGTTAAAACCTAAGTATATCAAGTTTTGGTGTTAAACCTTATTTTAGCACGCACAAATACTCAAAAAGGATAATTGAAACTCAAATAAGCATAAACCCAAGAACTTTTACAAGTTTTTGTCCTTAAACCTAAATTTTCGAATCAAGAATCAAGCCAAACACATTCATAAGTTATCCCTAATTAAAACTGTTATACACGAGTAACCTACACCCCTAGACAAGCAAAACCCCTCAATCAATTTAGGTTTTAAACCACATTTGATTTTGAAGAACCCTAGACCAATATCTAGGGTTTTCGAGTCAACTAGTATGATTTTGGCCAATTCCTTTTGATTAGATGTTGTTTAGGATATAAGAAACAAGTTTATAGTTTACCTTATGGATCAAAACACATGAAATCAATGAGTTCTTAAAAGGGACGTGTTCTAGCAATGGAGAGGTAAAAAATTAAGGTGTTTGTTTGTGTGAGAGGGAAAAATGACGGGCAAGGGGGTGTTTTTGTTTGAAATCTTTGAGATTTTGGCAAAAATGCCCCCTGAAGTATTATAATCCTTGTATTTTCTTTGAATAACTTTCTTAAGGCAACATGAAGTTTCATTTTTGGCATAAATAGTCCCTAAATGTTTTATTAAACTAACCTAAGCCTTACATTTTGCAATCAAGTCCCTAAAAGCATAAACACATAACATATAAAGCCCAATGAGTTAAATTTAATTAACTCCCCTTTAAATATTGATTCGTTGTTGTTAAAAATACCTTTTTCTTTTGTCATTTGATAAATTTTGAAGAAGATAATTTTGACACATTCTCCCTCTCAAACAATGACCCATTTTCTATTTAAAGACTATAGTCGTTATTTGATGGTTCAAATTATTTTAGAAAATGATTTTTTGATGAAACCGTGAAATGATTAATTTAGTTTAAAAATCAACACCTTATAAAAAAATAAGATTTCTCTTATTTTGACAAATAAATGCACTGACACGTACATTTATTGTATATAGGAAGCACGGGTTGTGTTGCAAAGTGAACATATGCCTTTGCATGGTCATGAAGTAGACCATGCTCGAGAAAATTAATTTCCGTTGTGAGGTCAAGTTTTCTTTTTGACGAAATACTTGCCTTTAAAATTAAGACCGGGTTGCTATCAGAAATAATAGCAAGCAATTGACATGTTTTGAAAGTATTTAGAACTTCTACTCGAACTTCAATTACAGCCTCGTATCATTATTAAATGACATTTCTAAGGCCGTAAATATTATCAATTTTCAGAAGACATGTCAGAGATACATATTTTTGTATTTTTCTAATTTTATATTTTTGTATTTTGTTTTCTGGTTTTATATTTTTATATTTTCTTTTTGAAAAATTTATATAAAGTGAAAAATCTTTTTGGGTTTTTATATACATATGATACATAGGATATACCACGAGTTACGACCATTACTCGTCCTCTTCCTCTGTCAGACTCTTTAGTGTTTCAGGAGACATGTTTTTCATACACAGCTTTTTAACTAAGAAGTTGAATCTTTCTCGTGGTAAAGCTTTTGTGAAGATGTCTGCAAGTTGATATTCGGTTCTAATAAAGTAGAGTTCCACTACTCTATTATCCACTTGTCCCTTAATAAAATGGTAGCGTACATTGATGTGCTTTGATCTGGAGTGTTAAACGTTGTTGCAACATAGAGCAATAGCACTCTTGTTGTCGCAGTACATAGGAATATTATTGAATTTAAACCTATAGTCTGTTAGTTATGATCTCATCCAAAGGATTTGAGCACAACACCCAAATAAGACAATATATTCAGCCTCTGTACTCGAGATCACAATGCTCTTTTGCTTCTTTGATGACGAGCTAACAAGTTTATCACCTAAGAATTGAGCGCTTCCTGATGTACTATGTCTAGTATCCTGACACACTGCATGATCTGCGTCTGAATATGTTGTTAGTGAAATACCAGTATCCTTCGAGTACCAGAGAGCCATGTGAATGGTTCCCTTTAGTTATCAAAAGATCCACTTAACCGCATGTAAGTGCTTTTCGGTAGGCTTTGCCTGATACCGGGCACATAAGCAGACTGCATGTATAAGGTCGGGTCTACGATGTCAGATACATGAGGGATCCAATCACACCACTGTAATGTGTAGCATCAACTGGTGTCCTCTATAGATCTGCATCCAGTTTATTCTTTTCCACTATAGGTGTGTCTACAGAATCACTAGTTATCATACCATATTTTTTAATAATTTCAGAAGCATATTTTGACTGGTTTATGAAGATGCCTCTAAGACTTTGAGAAATTTGTAATCTTAAAAAGAATGACATTTTTCCCATCACCGACATCTTGAACTTAGTGGTCATAAGATTAGAAAACTCATCACACATAGCAGTATTAGTTGATGCAAATATGATATCGTCGACATAAATTTGTACCAGTAATAAGTCGTGTCCTGCTTTCCTTGTGAAGAATGTTGGATCGACTGCACCTTTGGAGAAATGTTGTGCCATGAGGAAACTTGACAACATGTCGTACTATGCACATAGTGCTTGTTTGAGATCATAAAGGGCCTTTTTGAGCTTGTACACATGCGAGGAGTTGTCCTGATAAACAAATCCTTCTGGTTGAGAAACATAGACCTCTTCCTTGAGCTCGCCATTTAAGAAAGCCATTTTGATATCCATTTGGTAGATCGTTATATTCTTGTTGGCGGCATTTGCTATGAATATACGGATGGCCTCTATTCTTGCAACCAGTGCAAATGATTCCTCAAAGTCGATTCCCTTCTCTTGCCTGAATCCTTGAGCAACTAATCTAGCCTTGTTCTTGAGTAACCTACCAAATTCGTCTATCTTGACCTTGAAAATCCACTTTAAATTGATCAACATTACTTTATCTGGACAAGGCACCAATTCCCAAACTTGTAGTCGTTCAAATTCATGAATTTCTTTTTGCATCGCATCAATCTATGATGATTCAAGGATAGCCTGTTTGAAGTTGTTTAGTTCTACAGAAGTTAGGAAGGCATCAAAGTAACACCACATGGCATCAGTTTCGAGTTGCTTTCTAGTAAAGACTGATCGAGGCGGGTTACCAATCACGTTTGCCAATGGATGATCCTTAGTCTATTTACCAATCAGTTCTAATGAAGAGTGTGAGGACTGCGCATTTGACGATGATTCTTGAGAAGTAGAAACATCATGAAGAGGTTCATGACATGGATCATCAAAGTGTGCATTTGATATCGGTTCTTCAACACCTTGTGAGATGATTGAGGATTGTTGTTTTTGGTTAGTTGATGAAGTACTTGATGAAGGTGCATCTTGATCAATGGTTGTTAATAAAGGTATAGCGGCTAGTTCAACAGCTCTTGGTGCAACAACTACTAGAACTAGAGAAACAACACTTGATGGATGATTATAGTATTCATCGAACATGGGTTGGAACAAACGATCCCAATCATTTCTCATTTGTGGATTAAAAGGTTGTTGAGGAGCAGGGTTTGGTACGAGTCCTGAACTAGATGTTACAGGAGTCATTAACTGAAGCCTGAGTCCTGAACTGAATTGTTCAGAAGCCATCGCTGTCAGCTCATCGAACGTTACATGAATGGTTTCCATGATTTTTTGGGTTCTTCTGTTATAGATTCTAAAAGATTTCTTTCCGAGCGCGTAACCAACAAAAATACTAATACTGGCCTTTGCATTTAGTTTACCCAAATCTTCACTGTCATTGGTCGGATAATAAAGTGAACCAAAGACATGAAGAAACAATAAATCCGGCTTCTTATCATGCATCAGCTCATGTGGAGTTTTGTTGTATCAGAGATGGATCAAGGAACAGTTTTAGTTATAACAAGCTGTATTGATAGCTTCAGCCCACATAAATAATGGAGCTTTTGAAAATATCAACATTGTACGAGCAACTTCGACTAGATTCTAGTTTCGTCTTTCGACAACGCCGTTCTGTTAAGGAGTGCGAGCAATAGATGTTTGATGAGAGATGCCGACATTTTCATAAAATCCATGAAGGGTCTGATTGACAAATTCAGTTCCATTATCTGTTCTAACATTACGAACTGTGGCATTCAAATAAACTTGAATATTTTTGATGCATTTGATGATAGCGTAAGGAGCTTCATCCTTTGATCTCAAAAAATTTGACCCAAGTAAATCGTGAGTGATCGTCAACAATTACCAAGATGTACTTTTTCCCATTAATTCTCTCCACACGTATCAAACCACAAAGATCCATATGCAGAAGACAGAGTTTCTCTTAGTTAGTGTCTTCAGCCTTGGGTTGATGAGAGGATTTCTTGCTTTTGCCTAATGCACATGCTGAACACAGATGATCTTTCTTAAATTTAAGCTTCGGAATGCCTCGTGCAAGATCGTCTTTAGCTAGCTTATTTAGAGTACTGAAGTTGAGATGAGATAACCGACAATGCCATAACCAGCTCTTAGTCTTTGAAGCTTTTGATAGTAGACAGATTGGAGAAGTCTTTGGCATGTCATTAAGAGAAATTATGTACAAGTTTGTGTCTCTGGATCCTAAAAGTAGATCAACACCTTCTAAATTCTGAAATAAAGCAAGTGTTTTTCCGAAAAGCAACTTCCAGATCCAAGTCACAGATTTGTCTAACTGAAAACAAGTTATGACCAAGTCCCTCAACATAATATACCCTTGAGATAGTAACATTCCCCAACTGATAATCACCATAACCCATAATCTTTGCAATCTGGTCGTTTCTGAATCTAACAGTTCCTAGAAATTTACTAACGAAGTTCATGAGCTGAGAGAGGTTCCCTATCATATGTTTTGAGCATCCAAAGTCCAGATACCAGAGAACAATCTGGAAAACCTGTCTTTGACAAGAGAAGAAGAAGAGGAACATCTGTAGCATTGGATCCCCAAGAATGATTGGGTTTCGAGTTGTTAGCAATCCTAGATTCTACAATCTTTGATTTTTACTCGAACCAACAAATTTTACTTTTTTTGGGTCTCTTGTTATAGACTCTAAGCTCTGGTTTTTGTGTTTCAACTGAATGAGAAGTGGTTTCCTTAAAAGGCACTACTTTAGTGGAAGTAATCCTAGTTAAAGGGCACGAGTTACCAACTAAAGTGAAAAATATTCCTGTTCGTTTCCATTTATAACCTATTTCAGTGAACACTTTACCCGTAGATTTCTAAATATTATGTTGTTGGCTTTGCTTAGCAGACTTAGAGTAAGAGCGCACATTCACATCATTCATAAAATCAAGGAAACACACATCATAATCTGCATTAAACATACATTACCTACATTTAACACAAATTAATTCAGAATTCGCATTTAACATAGTATGCTTAACATGTGCATCACAAATAGGTTCTTTAACATAATTCATTTTATTAGAATTTAAATTAACTCTCCTAGGATGGGCTTCTACTTTATTCTTCATGTTGCTACTTGGTGTTTGCGAGATCTTATCATTCTTTTTATTGGCTGTAGGCTGTGATCTGCTAGCACTATTAGAACTCTTCAATCCTGTAGAAGGCAGCACAGGTGTGTTAGAATATGATTTTTTGGATGAATCTACCTGTTTATGAATGTTGCTTGAGGATGCGAGGGGTTCAAAAAACCTAACTTTTTTTGACTTTGTTCATTGGTGTGACAGCAACCAATTTCTCACTAGGTTTTGGTAAACTAGGGCATGTCTTAGAAACATAGACAAACGATTCCTGAACATGTTTTGTGAACTTGCAAGCAGAGTCTAAGAGTGGTTCACTAGGATTTTGTTTTCTAGCGCGTTCTACAAGTCCATGTATTGTGTCAGTATGTTCTCTTGTCTTCTTAAGATAATCCTCATGGGCATCCCTATTGTTCTTAAGTTTATGAGAAATAGGTTCTATGTCTAGCTTGAACATGCCTGGAGCAATAGTGGTGGCAATGGGTATTTGTGCAGCATTTTCAAAAATTTATTTCCCTTTTAGTTTTCGTAAATCGGTTTTCAATGATGTAATCACAAAAACCTTGTCTTGAATTTGAGCTTTTAAATCCGCATTTTCAACATATTTTGAGTTCAATTAAAGAATTAAATATTCACAATGTTCATTATTGCGAACACGTGTCTTTTAATTGAGTCAAACTGATCCTTGTAAATCTGTTTTAAATGGTCAATTTCTTTATGTAAATACTCGTTTACAGAAAGTAATTTGGCCACACTTTGTTCAAGTTCAATATTTATGGTTTCAATTTCATCCATATCTTGTTTGACTTTCTCTTCCTTGTTATTTTCTCTCATAGATTTGATATGTTCCTTCAGCTTACAAATAGTAGTATCTTCAGCTTGTAGCCGAGCTTTTAAATCATTATTTTCAAAAATATTTTGGAATTTCAAGAGGATTTTGATTATCACAGGATTTATCCTTTTCAAAAATTTCTTGATTAAGTTGCATTGTTAATTCAAGAGAAATGTAGTGTTTTTCAAGTTGTGAGTAACTTTTCAAAAGTTCATTATATGCATTTTATTTTTTCAAAAGCTCCGCATCAAGATCAAAACACTTATCACAAGATTCACTACTTTGCATTTCTAAATTCACAAATTCACCATTAAGATTAGTAATTCATAATAGAAAGCAGAATAAACTGAGACATGATTTATTGTAAAAGTCGATCATTTTCAAGAAGAAGTTCTTTCTTAAGAATTTCAAAACATTGTTTGTCTACTAAACATTATTGAACAGCAGCTTCTATCTGGTTAAAAACTGTTTGTACTTCTGTTACCTCATTTAAAAGATCTCTATCAAAAACATTGAATATGTCTTTTAAAGTCGTTAAAAACAGAATAATTTCTTTTAGGAAAACCACTTTAGTGTGTTCAAACCCCCATTCCCCTTCTGTAATAGCGTCCGGTGTAATTCGCTTTTTTACCACGGTGTCAAATTTGGAAAGATGGATTTTAAGCTTTTTAAGACTTGTATTAACCAAACTAACCTTAGGAAGTTTGCTGGGAGCTTCTATTCTACCAGGTGAAATATCAAATTGCTCAGTATTAGGATTAGAAGTTTGTAACCAGAAAGCTTGTTCAGCCGATAATTCTTGTTGTGGAACAAAACCTTTACCAAAATCTTCAGACAATTGATTTAACTCAACATAAATAATTGGAGTAGTATTAATTTTCTTTTCTTTTGAAATTGGATCGTTTTGTTTTACAAGCATTTTAGATCGACTTACTTCTTCCAAAATCAATGTCTCTTTTTCATCAATCACAGGAATAACAACATGTTGACTAGATATTACACTACCATCATACAAGGTTGGCTTAATCCACTGAGCTTTCTTGAGATAAAACGGATTTTGATAACCAAGAGCTTGTTTGTGAGTGCCATCATAATAAACTTGTGGCTTTGTTAACATGTGCACTGTTTGAGCAGATTGACCCACTATATAAACAATATTATCAAGTTCCTTTATTTTCTTTTCTAAATCAATTTCATTTTCCATGTATTTACTTTCCTTTTCTTTGGATTCATTTTTGAAAACAGTAAATGTTTTCAAAAAGATTCCTTTTTCTTGATTTGATTAGAAATTTTTTGTTTAAGTGAGTCAATTTGCTGCTTAAGTGCAAGTTTTACCTTAATCATATCATCTATTTGAGCATCTATCATTTTTTCATGAGTGCTTAAATCAGTATTAAGTCTTTGTTCAAAAGTTTTGACTCGTTCTTTATATCTCTCAAGCTCAGCGGCTAAGGATTCATTATTCTTTTCTTGAGTAGCCTTTTCTTAATTGATTACATAATTAATCATTTGTTCAGACATTTGTTCAATCACAGATAAAATCATTGAATCTTGTTGTGCATTCAAATTAGTTTCTTGAATAGCTGCCTATTGTGTTTCTTGCAAATACTGAGAGTACAAAATGATATTCCTATAACTTGTTATCTCATTATCCTAAAAATAAACAACGGGTGTTTGTTCAAAATCATGCATTGCATGCACACTTTGATTATCCATATCATTATGATAGGATTTAGAATGAGGTACCTCTGAGATAACATCAGAACCATAGTTGGAAAGATTGGCCATTAGAACCGCTTTTGCATTAGAGACATCATCATAATCAGAATCATAAGCATCTAAATCCTTAGTCTAAAAAAGCAACATTGTTTAGAATGGTTGTCTGAGTAGCTTGACCGTTTGAAATGCCTGGATCTGTAAGAAATGTAAGTTACTTTTCATCTAAAATTTGACCAACTAGCTGTGCTTCAGCCAACATTGCCTTGTCCTTAAACCATGTAGCGTTCCTTGGCCTCTTAGGCTGAGTGCATTGTCTAGCCATGTGTCCTTCACCTTGAAAATTATAGCATTTAACAACCCTTTCCTGCCCTCCTATATTTTTTCCTCTAAAACTAGTAGCATTGCCCTTATAACCAGTACCAGCATAACTTTGTCCTTACCTCCCTTGAACTTGTTGCACAGTATCCCTGCTTTCTTGAATAGTGGCCTGGTTTCTTAGATTAGAGGAAGTTCTAAGTTGATTGTTGGTTGAAGGGAACCTTGAAGAAGCTACAGCTGTCAGGAAAGCCATTGCCTTATTGAGACAAGCAATTGGATCATCTCCTTGAGTAAACATCGGAACAGCAAGACCTAAGTCTATTTGAGGGAACTCAGTCACTGGTTTTATTGAAACTTAAGGTGAGTGATAAGCAATTTGTGGAATAAATGAGGTTTGATGATCCATATGAGATTAGTATTCTTGTGATGGTAAAATAGATGAATGACTGATTTATAGTTATGATAGATGAGGTGCTGGATACATTGGTGAGTATGATTGAGGAGAGTGAACTTGTGAAATCATGGTGTTTGTTTGTTGAGGAAACTGTGTATTGTTGTATTGAGTGTGATATTTGGTAAGTTTAGACAGTGGTTCATTGTAGTTGGCAACAAATGCAAGAGGATCTTGGTATCATTCACGCATCAAGCTAGTTTCATTTGCATGTGCCTGATATTTTTCGAGATATGAATACAATTGATCATAGTTTGTAGTATGCAAATCTTTGGCCAACTTTACATCCGTCACAAACTTGCTTCATTCTGGTGGTAGATTGTTCAGAAACTTTGTATTCAATTGAACTGGTCTCATTGACATGTTGATAACCTTTATGTTATTGATTAGTTGAGCAAATCTCCAGTAGTACTGATACAGTGTTTCACCCTTCACAAATGAAAACTTATCAAACTCGTCATACAATTTACATTTTTTTTCTTGCAATGGCAATTTCGTGCCTTGCATAAGAAGCTTAACTCTGTCCCATATCTCTTTTGCAACTTTATGATGATTGACAATGGCATACACATCAGGTGAAGGACCTTGAAGAATAATGTTGGTAGCTTTGACATCACAGTCAGCTTGGATCTTTTCTGTAGCTGAAAGTTCTGCATACGTCTTTTTCCTAGTGGTACCATCCTCTTGAACAACAATAGGCCATACAAGTGGACCATTTAGAACTGAGTTAATAATCATTCTCCCGTTCTCCCTATTCTCCATGTATAGTTCTATACGACTCTTCCAAGAGTCATACAAGGATTTTACCAACATGGGAGGATGGTTGTCTGCACCGGCGATTTTTCTAACATGGGAGGATGGTTGTCTGCAACAGCTACTAGACCTGGAGAAACAACACTTGATGGAGGATTGAAGTATTCATCGAACATGGGTTAGAATAAACGATCCCAATCATTTCTCATTGGTGGATTAAAATGTTGTTGAGTAAAAGGGTTTGGTACGAGTCCTGAACTGGATGTTGTAGGAGTCATTAACTGAAGCCCAGGTCCTGAACTGAATTGTTCAGAAGCCATCGCTGTCAGCTCATCAAACGTTACATGAATGGTTTCCATGATTTTCTAGGTTCTTCTGTTATAGATTCTGAAAGATTTCTTTGCGGGCGCGTAACCAACATAAATACTAATATTGGCCTTTGCATTTAGTTTACCTAAATCTTCACTGTCATTGGTCTGATAACAGAGTGAACCAAAGATATGAAGAAACGATAAATTCGGCTTCTTGTTGTGCATCATCTCATGTGGAGTTTTGTTGTATCAGAGACGGATCAAGGAACAATTTTAGTTATAACAAGCTGTATTGATTGCTTTGGCCCACATAAATAATAGAGCTTTTGAAAATATCAACATTGTACGAGCAGCTTCGACTAGAGTTTGGTTTCGTCTTTCGACAACACCATTCTATTGAGGTGTGCGAGCAACAGATGTTTGATGAGATATGCTAACATTTTCATAAAATCCATGAAGGGTTTGATTGACAAATTCAGTTCCATTATCTGTTCTAACATTACAAACTATGGCATTCAAACGAACTTGAATATTTTTGATGCATTTGATGATAGAGTAAGGAGCTTCATCCTTTGATCTCAAAAAATTTGACCCAAGTAAATCATGAGTGATCGTCAACAATCACCAAGATGTACTTTTCCCATTAATTCTCTCCACACACATCATGCCACAAAGATCCATATGCAAAAGATAGAGTTTCTCTTAGTTAGTGTCTTCAGTCGTGGGTTGATGAGAGGATTTCTTGCTTTTGCCTAATGCACATGCTGAACACAGATGATCTTTCTTAAATTCAAGCTTTGGAATGTATAACACCTCCATTTTTTACATATAGCAGCGGAATCTAATCTATGGTATTATTTCATAGTACAATAGTCATAATCATAGAAAACCACTCGAAAGAGACATTTTTAAAAGATAAGTTATCATTTAATATTTCATCAGACTTTTTTACAAACAGAGGTCCCAAAATCTACATGAAAACATAAAGTTTAGATGATAATAGTTTAGCCATCTTCAAGTCCGTGCCACTCCATGCCATAAGATGTTTAGTTACCTGAGATAAACATGCTAAAAAGGTCAACACAATGGTTAAGTGAAATTCGTAGGTTTATAATAAATAGTGTGAATACAAGTCATCATAAGAGTGGGTTACGTTGTTATACACCTATAAGTGTAATAATTCAATGAGTACAGGTTTAGCTTAAAACCTCATTGTTTGATTGTATGTCATATCCTAAGCCAACTTTACTATTTGAAGTCATACCTGAATCAACTAATTTCCAAAGGTTTTTAGAAGAGTTTTTCCATGAATCTACTATTTTCTGCAATTGTTCCTTTTCTTTTACAGCTTTCATCCTATTCTCCTATATTTTTAAGCTTTTCATCTTTTGCATATATTTCATTTGCTTGAAATGTAAGCTGTTCATTTAGAGATAATTACTGCTTTTGAAAAGTAACAACTTGAGCTTCTAATTTCTTAACAGCTAGAGTATAGGCGAGTATTTTTGCTTCTTGTTCACCTAACTGATTCATTTGTTCATCATAAAATGTTTTAAGCTTATTATATGAATCAATGCAAGTTTTAGAACAGAATGATACCTTACTACTGGAGCTGATAGCCATGAGTACATGATTTGTCACTTCATCTTCAGTATGTTCTCCCTAATTAACAATACCATCATCCATTGTCAG
This sequence comes from Tanacetum coccineum, assembly GCA_026074375.1. Lineage (NCBI taxonomy): Eukaryota > Viridiplantae > Streptophyta > Magnoliopsida > Asterales > Asteraceae > Tanacetum > Tanacetum coccineum. The sequence continues at coordinate 127 of BQNB010088367.1, read as the reverse complement.
CAAGCCCATCTGATTCTTCTCTTGCTTTCTAGCTTCTTGGTGTTTGTTATAGGATCTGACTAGCCTTTGTAAGACAATAGATAACTTGGATAAATCCAAATCAACTATATGAGAGACACTGACTATG